>JAJIBD010031451.1:0-188544 GCA_021461705.1 Cryptotis parvus
GCTCACCAAAGGGCCAGCAGGCACATGAAAAAAATAGTCAGTATCATCTATTTGTATGGAAAAGAGAATAAAAACAATGAGATACCTCTTACATCAGTGAGAATGGCACATGTTAAAAATAATGGGAGAAATCAATTTGGTAGGGATATTGTCTGGTTCAACCTATATGGAAAACAGAATGGAAATCACTCAGCAAAATAAGAATTGAGCAGCCGAATGACCCAGCAATTACACTTCTGGGTATCTACCCAAGAACATAAAATTGTTCATTAAAAAATGACACATGCACAGCATTTTTTATAGAAGCAGTAAATATTAGTTAAGATAGGGCCTTTCTTTTTAAAGTTTTATTATACCACCATGAAATATACAATTACAAAGCTGTTCATCATTGGGTTTCACAGTCATACAGTGTTCCAGCATCTATTCCTCCACTAATGCACATTTCCCATCACCAATGTCCCAAGATCTCCCCCATACCTCTATGGCTGCACTTTTCCTCTTCCCCTTTCTCTCACACTCTCTCTGTTTATCTCTCTGTCTCTGTCACTATCTTTCCATTCTCGCATACATTGTGGCTTGCAAAGATATGGAATTAACCTAGGTGTCCAACAATAAATAGATGGATTATGAAGATTATATGTGTATATATAAACACATGTATACACATATATAAATATATATATATATATGCACCATGGAATTCTAAGGAGCTGTAATGATTGGATATATAATATCACTACAATGGAGATGGAACTGAAAGATATGATATTATGTGAATAATGTTAGAAGAGGGACCGGAACGAGTGCACAGCAGAAGGGCATTTTTCTTGCATGCAGCTGACCCGAGTTCAATCTCTAGCATCATATATGGTCCTCAGATCACTTCTAAGAGTAATTTATGAGTACATAGTCAGGAATAACTCCAGAGCATCTCAAAGTTTTACCCAAAAAAATAAAAAAAGAATGTCAGTAGAAAAATGACAAATATATGATGACATAACTTACCAGTGGTATACTAAATAATTTGATGAGGGAATGCAGGGTATAAAAGGGTATATTTCTAGATCGTCTGTGATCTCGGAGTATAGAGATTAGATGGACAAATAATACTTCTGTTTTGTAGAGAAGAGGAATGGCAAAGCTGTATATAAGTACCACAAAAGCAAAAACACTGGGAAAAATGAGAATCAAACTACAACAACCAAACTTAAAAAAGAGTTCCTGCCAAAATGGCAGGCTTTTAAAGGTATGTTGGGAAAAGAAAACTAAAGAACCTTAGGACCCTGATGGAGGAAAATTGACAGAAGTGCTGGGATTGGTGCTAGGACATTGTATGACTAAAAACGAAGCCATGAAAACCTTACATGGCTTACAGTACTTTAATAAAATTGCACAAATAAAGGCATGAACATACTTTCATCATATATTTTTATCATATAAAATCACAAAACATACTTTTATCTTTGTTAAAGATGAATTTGGACAGCTATCTCATACTAAAATAAAATGGGTTAAAATGAATGATATAGGAGCTGAATCTGTACATTATATTCAGGGAGACATAAGAGGGTCAATCATTCATGACATTGAATCTAGAGGAATATTCAACAATTAAGCAATTTTCCCAAGCAAATCAAAATAACAATGAGCAAATTGAACTACATTAAATTAAAAACTTCAACTCAATAAAAGAAACAATAACCAGGAAAAAAAGTCACCCCAAAATGGGGTGACATTTTTATACTTCACTTAACTGACAAAGAGCAGGTTACATAAGGTAGTTATAAAACATCAAACTATCAAAAATGAGAGATAAAATGAAAGGAGACTATATTGGTCATCTATAGAAATATAGATGACCAATATATGGGGGAGGGGAGGAAAGTCTATTTATTATAATTAAGGGAATGCAAGTCAAAACAATTAGGTATAACCTAACGCAATTTGGATTTTGGTTGTTGAGAAAAATGAATACTCTCATTCATTGATGGTGGAAATGTTGACTGGCCCATCCTTTTGTACAAAACAATACGGACACTTCTCACAAAACTAAGAATTGATTTATATATGTTCCATCAGTTTTACTCCTTGGAATGTACACTATGGACCCACAAAATCTTCACAAAGAGACATATGCACCTTCATTGTCATTGAAGTATTATTGATACCTAAATTCTGGAAGTAGTCTGTGTCAAAAACAGATGGTGATCGGATAAAGAAACTAGTACTCACATATACATGTTAGTTTATATATACATATACAAAAAACAATTATATACTTGTTGAACAATTGCTACTACATAGATCTGGAGATTATTATGCTGAGTGAAGTATGACAGAATGAGTAGGATAGACACAGAGTGACACCTCATATGTTACGTATAAGGTAAACATAGTTGTAGCAGAAAGTAGATCTAAGGATATGGGAAGGAATGTCTGATGCATACTGCCTGTTAATAGATACAAAGGGTTTTCTGGCAGACTGTCTCCCAATAGAGTTACTATGTAGAAATACCTAGTGAGACGTTATCAAGCTGCAGTTACACAGGCAATGCTATCCTAAGTCACTTCTCTGCACATTTCCTTGTTGGCTGTAAATAGCCCAAGATGGAGTCTAATGGACATTGCTTGAAGTTAGACAGAAAACAGGTTTTTCTTGTTTTTCTGTTACTTAAAAAGTCTGACAAGACCTTGTCTTCTGGGACTAATTAGGAAGGCTAATTTAACATACTTTACATTCTTTGCTTATCTCACCTTACTTAGATAGCACCACCTACAGGTTTTTGGGTCCTGGTTGTTTCCTCCCTATCATCATAAATCCTATGATAAAAATGTAAAATGTCCTGGTAGTGTAAATTATGCAAACTTAAGTCTAAGTTGTATTGTCCTTTCATCTGGTGGCTATAAGGAAGTTGGGGTCCTTGTTGAGGCAGTCAGTCATTTTCCAAGATGAGAGCTGCTGACCCTCTGGCTAGCGATTATTAAAAATATTAATGGAGGGGCTGGAGCGATGGCACAGCGGGGTAGGGCATTTGTCTTGCACACAACCCACTCGGGTTCGATTCCCATCATCCTGTATGGTCCCCAAGCACCACTAGGAGCCCTGAGCATTGCCAGGTGTGACCCCAAAAGCAAATATATATATACATATATATATGTTTTCTTATATATATATTTATATATGAACATACATATATTAATGGAAATACACCTTGTTCCTGGAGTCTCATCTCTGCTCCTCCAACCTGATAGGACATTCCTGCTTCACATAGTAAAGGACTTAAAAGTGTGTATATGCAACAGAATTTGATTATATTTCAATAGAACTGAGCTCAACATGGTAGGGAATGAGGAATAGTTTTTAGGGGTTGGGTAGGTCGGAGAGTGTGATATTGGGTATTGTACTCCTGAAATTCTACCATCAATAGTGTTGCAAATTTAAATGCCTAAAATTTTAATTAAGTAGTATATTCACTGGTAGATAGTCTTGGGCATTTTGGTGATGGTGGGGTACAGTTGCTTTTAGAGCATAAACACTATTGTAACAAGGTTACCTGAACTATAATAAAATATATAAACAAAATACAGAGAAACTTTGATGACACTGAATTTGATATAACTACCTTTATATAGATATAGATATATATAGATATATATGTAATTGAACATAGAATAAATACATCACCTGCATTAAAAATACAAATTTATATTAGCTTAAGAGTTGCACGCTTAGAACAATATAAGCTTGACATTTTAATGTTTACTGTTCTTAATGGTATTATATCTACCATATATAATAGTTTGATAATTTAGATTTTGACCCAAATTCCAATATGCATAAAGTTGGTAATCTAAAAAAAATGAAGCTAGTTTGAATCTATTAACAATAAATATATCCAGTAGAGCTAAAGTTTGTTTTAAAAAATTAGTTTTGACTTTTATAAAAGTGGTAAAAATTAAATTTTAGCAAGTTGATGATTTACTGAAAAAATTAGGCATACATAGCTTTGCAACGTCATCTTTTTGTGTCTAGAATTGATCTAGAAATGAACACGATTGCATTTACCATTTCATATTTATGTATATATATACTACACACACTTGATGTAGTATATATATATATATATGTTCATATCTTTATTATCATTTCTGTAAAATGATCCTACAAAAATCCCTAATGTAATAAAATCAAATAAACAAACCATGGAAATTTGATAAGTGATAGAGTTTTATTAATACAATATGTTTACATTTTATAAACTCACATAATTATGCACTGTTTCATTGGTTCTAAAACCCTTATGTATAGACTTTTAAAAGCACTCTAGCATACATAATTGTCAATTATTATGCTTTGAAATAAGTAAGATTTTATTACTAATTCATAATTATACATTGCAAAATAATGATACCTGTTATTCACTAATATACTAAAATCCCACATGCATTTTTATAAAAAATATTTTAATTATATTTCCTTAATAACAGTTGAAAAGGGACATTTTTTGCATGCCTACTATCCAAACTTTTCTCCTTGGAATATATTTTTTTCACCTCTCCATTTTTGGACATGTTTATTGGATTATTTTGGTGTTGAATTAATGAAGACTATACATTTTGTATATGGGTTCTTAATTATGTATATTATGTGAAAATGTTTTGTCCCATTGAGTAGGGTATCCATTTTAATCTAAAGTTTATTTTCCATGCAAAAGGAAATAGTATCTCAAACCAGTGAGAATGGTGTATATCCAAAAATCTATAAACAACCAGTATTGGCACTATGGTAAGAATAAAACCCTCATTCACTGTTGGAATGTAAACTGGTTTAACTTCTCTGTGAATTAGTATAGCAATTGCTCAATACAGTAGACAAGAACTCTCATATTAGCAAAACAATAAAACCTTTTGGTATCTATCCCCAAAACAAAAAAAAAACTAATTCAAAGGATATTATGTATGAATATATATATACATATATTTTGAATATATGTATCACTGTATCACTGTATCACTGTCTACCCTTCATCATCGATTTGCTCGAGCGGGCACCAGTAACATCTCCATATGATCTGTCTCATGCAAGAAGAGCCCAAGGGAACCTGCTTGCTCCAGGAACATAAAGAGCCGCAAACCATTCCATCAGGTCATGGGAATGAGGACCATAATTGTTACTGGTATCTGGAATATCAAATATGACACAGGTAGCTTGCCAGGCTCTGCAGTGCGGGTAGCATACTCTTGTAGTCATCTCAAAATCCAGCATTTATTGATGAACCGCTCGGCTGCTTGTGGCTGCGGGAGCCGGGCTGAGATAGGCTGGTCTGCTGGGTGGAGTTCTGACGAGAGGAAGTCCGGATGTGGAAAATGGAGGTACTCATGGAGTAGGGGGGTCGTCTGGCTTGTTGTGAGGCTCTGCTGGGGTGGCAGGCCAGGGCTAGAACCTTCCATCCCTCCCGGGTGCCTCGTGGGCAGCTGGGCACAGTGAGAGCCTGTAGCAGCTCTGCCCCATGTAATGAATATATGTATACATATATATATATGTATTGTATATATATATATGTATACATATATTCATTACATATAATCTTTGTAGTACTTAGTACAATAGTCTAAATTGAAACAACTCAGATATCTAACCATGAAAAAATGGAGAAAGAATCCATGGTACATTTAGATAATGGAATATGATGCAGATGCGAGATTAGATGAATCTTGTTATTTGCCACTGTATGGATTAAGCTACAGCATCTTGTGGCCAGTGAAGTTCAGCTAAGAGGGACAGATACAGAGCGATTTCACTTATATGTGGGATATAAAGTCATATAGTAAGAGAACAACAAATAACCAAAGGCAATTAAAAAGTCATTCTTAAACAACTGAGGTTGTCTAGAATAGCGAAATGGTTGTGAGATTTTGGTACATTGGTGGAGGGAATAGGGCATTCTGATGGACAATGCATTATTACAATTTATACACTTTTACTATGAAGTGAGATGTTTTCCTGTTGGATTTGGATATCAGATAAGAAACTTCAGTTTTTCTTGGGGTCTGAGCATTAGTACAGTGGGTAGGGAGTTTGCCGTGCATGTGGTTGACGCGAGATTTGATCACTGGCATCCCATATGGTCCCCTGAGCAATAACAGGAATAACTCCTGAGTGTAGAGCCAGGAGTAGAGCCAGGAGTAACCCCTGAGCACAACTGAGTGTCATGCCCCAAAAAATAAAAAAAAGAAACCAGTATTTCTTGAGGTCTTGTTAGATTTTTTCATTTATTTTTGAATGTATTATACCACTCCCATTTGAAATGTAAATTTTATTGAAAAATATGCTACAATTTTTATGGAGGTTCACTTATATGTGTTCACTTTCTCTTGTTGCTTCCATACATTTAATAAATTTCATTGATTGTGATATGATTTTATGTTAATCTATTTGGACTTTTTAAAAAATTATTTTATTATACGACCTTTAGATATACAATTACAAGAATGTTCACGTTTGAGTTTTAGTTCTACAGTGTTCCAACACCCATCCCTCCAGCCATGCCCATTTCCCATCACCAAAGTCCCCACTTCCCTCCCCCTCCCCAGCCTGCTTCCATGGTGGGTTCTGCATCTCCTTTGCCTCTTTCTCTCTCTGTCTCTCTCTGTCTCTCTCTCTCTCTCTCTCTGTCTCCTCTGTCTCTCTCCCTCTCTCTTCCCTTTCCTACACATTATGGATTGCAGTGTATTCTAGTATATAATTGGTTCCACTAGTTTGATGTACTGCTTGGCTGCAAGCAGCTGCATGACTTGGGGAGAGCCAAATGACAGCTCTCCCAGGTGTGTCTAAGTCTCTGCATGATATAGCCAGTTGCCCTGGGGCAGTTCATGGGCAGGATGAGTCAGAGAGGGGAAAGGGAGGCCCCAGCGGCATCTCAATAATGTCTGGTAACTTCCCACCTTCAAGGGCTGCCTACCTGGGCTTGAACTCGGCTGTTCTGTTAATCTGGTATTGAGATTAGTGTCTCTTCTGGGTGGGCTCTGATGTACTGTGAAGTCCAGACTGAGAAAATGGCAGCTATTATGGTGAGTGCGTCTCATCTGTCTGCTTCCGAGGCTCCACAGAGGTGATAGGCCCACCCACCCAAAACCAGTCTTTCTCCTGGGAGTCTCATGGTCAGCTAGGGGAGAGCTGGATGGCAGCTCTCTCCAGTGTGTCTGAGTCTCTGTATGATACGGCTGGTCGCCCTGGGGCAGTTCGTGGGCGGGTCCACCGGGCCACTGGGATGAGTCAGAGAGGGGATTTGGACTTTTTCAATGGTTCTGAACATCCTAGATTTGGGTATCTGTAACATTCCTCAGCTGGGCAAATCTCAGATCTTATTTTTATCTTTCTGACTCATTGTTCCTTCTGAATACTGTCTAAAAATTGTTTCATTTGTGATCTTTCACAAAACATCTATGCTTTCTTAATATCTGTTTTTTGAATAATATCTACCTTATCCTTTAATTCCCTTATTTTAATCTTCTATTGTCTGTCTTTTCAGTTTCAATTGTTATATGCTTTAGCACAGATATTTACGATTAGACTTAGATATAATCTTCAATGTCGTGCTTGCTTTTATGATTTACGATGTTTTTATTATTGCTTTAAAGTCTTTATCAGGGTACAGAGAAGACTCTGATATGCTTCTGGTGCTCCCAGTATATTTTGTGTCTCAATGCAGCTAATTTTCTACATTTGTTTTTGCCAGACCTAGTGTATGTGAGGACCTGTGATCTCACATAGTATAACTGAGGACTCATGATCTCACATTAGGGTCATTAGAGTCAGTGTCTGGTGATATACTGAGTGCTTTGACCCTAGTTGAGACTTGGGTGTTATTATTATTATTTTTTCTTATCAAACTTCTATGCTACATTAACATTTAACTTGCTGTTCTTCTATAGGACTGTCAGTATTGTAGAACTTGAAAGTGTTGTGTGGCCACATATACAGTCATGCACTCCAGGATATAAAAGATCTGTGATTCTCCTCCCACTCTGCACCCAAGGGGTCCCAGAGTTTTCAGCTCAAAGACTGTTGTGCTTGTGAGTTTCATCAGCTTGGCTTGGCCTCTCTTCTAAGATTAGTCTTGAAGCTGTGAAGCTGAACCTTTCGTATGGTGGCTGTAGGATGTGTGTATAGCTGCTACAACTTCCAGCTTTATGGTGAATAAGATGAATAAGCTTCTCAAGCCCTCTCTGAGAAGACCCAAGATTTTTCAGCCGGAACTGATGAACCTGGGAGTTTCATAAGCTTGGTGTTTCTTCAGACACTAGTTCTTAAGCAGTGAATTTGGCCATTTGTATTGCTGCAGATGTGGGTATGGAAGTAACTTCCTTTGGTAGTGGAGGGACCAACTCCCCTGAGGAGTTCTCAGAGCTTTTAGCCCCCAAACCAATATACCCATGAATTTCAACAGTTTGGCTTGACATCTCTTAAGAAATTGTTGTGGAACTGCTCTTGTTTGCATGGCAGTAGCAGTAGGAAGTGTGTCAAAACTTTTCAGATGTTTTCTCATGTCAGTACATCATACTATGTTCTCATTGTATATTTATTTTTCTTATAAATTGTCTTTACTTTATGATTACTCAGAAATGTTGCTATTTATGTATTTTAACTATTCTTGTGGTAGGCTAAATTGTTTTCTCTATTACACTATGTAACAACTATATAATATAGTTATATTTACCTTTATATTCCCTAATATCATTTGTTAAAGAGTAATAAGATGATCGATACATATTTATGATATATTTCATAATATGATATCAAACTATTTCTCAAAGCTAAAATATTTTAAGTATGTAAACATATATATTTATAGCCTGAAAGGTATAATATTTATTTCATTAATCTGAGTATAATTAAATTCTAGGAAAATTAGTGGATTGTTTTATTCAAAATGTAACAGGCTGCACGATAGTGATAGTGCAATGGTATAGTATTTGCTTTGCACGGAGTTCACCTGGGTTTAACTTCATAGAGCCATATGAATACCTCCAGGACTGATCTCTGTGTGCAGAACAAGGAGTAAGTCCTGAACACAGCCATTAGTGACACACTTGACCACTTGATCATTTTTTTTAACATTTTATTATACCACCGTGAGATATACAATTACAACGTTGTTCATGCTTGGGGGTTTCGGTCACACAGTGTTCCAGCACCACGCCCTCCACCAGTGCCCCTCAACCACCACCCATGTCCCCAATTCCCTCCCCCTCCCACGTTCTGCCTAAATGGCAGGTTCTTTATCTCTCTCTCTCTCTCTCTCTCTCTCTCTCTCCTCCTTCTCCCACACATTGTGGGCTACATTACATACACTTAGAAGCCATCATTTGCATTTTTTGTCTGTATTTAATGCTCAGTTCTATGTTGGTATCAGACATTTTGACATTTATTCACACATGTTCCCTTCTCTATCTTACCTAACCTCTGACTCCTACACGCTTGTGGTAATTTCCACTTTTAGTAAGATCACCTGATATATTTATGTCATGCAAATAAATGCAGTCATTCTATGTCTCTCTCTTTACTTCTGACTAATTTCACTCAACATGATTCTTTCCATGTCCATCCATTTATAGGCAAATTTCATAACTTCATTTTTCCTGACAGCTGCATAGTATTCCATTGTGTAGATGTACCACAGTTTCTTTATCCAGTCATCAGTTCTTGGGCATACTGGTTGTTTCCAAGTTCTGGCTATTGTGAACAGTGCTGCTATGAAAATAAAAGTGCGGATTGTGTTTCCACTGTGTGTTTTTGGCTTCCCAGGGTATATTCCCAGGAGTGGTATGGCTGGGTCAAAGGGGAGCTCAATTTCTAGTCTTTGGAGGAATGTCCATATTGTTTTCCAGAAAGGTTGCACAAGTCGACATTCCCACCAACAATGTATGAGAGTCCCCTTTTCCCCGCATCCACGCCAGCACTTGTTGCTTTTAACCTTTTGGATATGGGCCATTCTCTGTGGTGTGAGGTGATATCTCATTGTTGTTTTGATTTGCATCTCTGATGATTAGTGATGATGAGAATTTTTTCATATGCCTTTTGGCCATTCGAATTTCTTCCATGTCAAAGTTTCTGTTCATCTCTTCTCCCCATTTTCTAATGGTGTTGGCTGTTTTTTTCTTCTATAGCTGTACCAGTGCCTGATATATCCTGGATATTAACCCCTTATCAAATGGGTATTGGGTGATTATTCTTTCCCATTCTGTGGACTGTCTTTCTATCTTGGTCACTGTTTCTTTCGAGGTGCAGAAGCTCTTCAATTTCATGTAGTCCCATATGTTTATATTTTCTTCTAGTTGCTTTTTAATGGTGTTTCACCTTTGAAGATGTCTTTAGCTTTAATGTTGTGGAGGGTTTTTCCTATATTTTCTTCAATGTACTTTATGGAATCAGGTCTTATATTGAGATCTTTAATCCATTTTGACCTGATTTTTGTGCAAGGTGTTAGACACAGGTCCAAATTCATTTTTTTACATGCAGCTGTCCAGTTTTCCCAGCACCACTTGTTAAAGAGGCTTTCCCTTACTCCAGTTTGGACTCTTTGCACCTTTATCAAAGATTAACTGATCATGTCTTTGAGGGTGGATCACTTGATCATTTGACATCCCGTTATTCATCGATTTGCTTGAGCAAGTGCCAGTAACATTTCCATTTGAACCTATCACATGCCAATGTAGACCAATGACATCTGCTTGCTTCAGGAATATGAAAAGCGCCAAACTGTTCGCTCAGGGTCTGACCATCTTGTAGGTGGGCGGCCACGTGATCTTATGACATCCAGTGGGATCCAGTCAGTAATGACTCTAGTCCAGCTGTTGTCTCCAAATCGCATTATATGTCCAGCCCATCTGATTTTCGATGCCTTGGCAAACGAGACAGCATCATTGACTCTGGATTGTTGACGGAGGTCTAAACTCTGGACTCCTCTCACTTGAATGAGGCGTGATATTCCAAGCACAGCTCTTTCGATTCCTCACTGGGAGACCTGAATAGCATTCTCATCCTGCTTTCCTAAGGTCTATGTCTCTGAGGTGTATGTTAATGAAGGGAGAACAGTGGAGTGAAAGAGATATGCCCAGAGCCAGAGGTTCTTTGTCCTTTTAGCTAGTTTTTGATGCTCTTGAAGACATTCCAAGCCACTCTTCCTCCTGAGCAGCTCAGGTTTTAGGCTGTTCATCATGTTGACTTCATGACCTAGGTACACATAACTGCTGTATTTGGAGATGTTTATTCTATTGAGAGTGAATGGGGCATCTGGAACTAGTTCATTTTTCATAAACATAGTTTTGTTGAGATTCAGCTATAGACCTATCTTTCCACATTCTCGGTCAAAGTCAGCCAGCATTTGTGCGGCTTGGCTAATGTTTAGTGTTATTAAAATGATGTCATCAGCAAAGTGGAGGTGGTGAAATTGCCGACCATCTATCTTCACTCCTATTTCTTCCCATTCTAATTGTCACATGATGTTCTAGAGGGTGGCATTGAAGAGTTTTGGAGAAATGGTATCTCCCTGCCTAATTCCTCTTTTGAAATCAATGATCACTTCCTTGAAGAATGGAGAGATCCTGGTGGTGAATCCTTAATAGAGCTCACAAAGGATCTTGAAGTATTTATTGAGTTTTAATGCCCTGTTTGGCTAGGGCTTCGATGATCACTCGGTCTCAACAGAGTCAAATGCTTTCTTTAAATCAATGAACGTGAGACAGAGCGGCATCTTGAACTCCCTACAAATCTCATTGAGCTTGATTACCTTGTGGATATGTTAGATTGTGCTGAATCCTTTCGGAAGCCAGCTTGCTCGCATGGTTGCCCTTCATCTAATGTTCTGCCAATCCTGTTCAGGATGACTCAAGTGAACAGCTTGTAGATGACGGACAACAGGCAGATGGGGTGATAGTTGCCAAAGCAATAGATATCTCCCTTTTGAACAGTAGAACTGTCCTGCTGGTTTTCCATTGGGAGGGAACCTTGCATTCAGAGAGGCATGCGAGTAAAGAGCTTAGTCAGTGTATTATGAGAGCTGACAGCAGATCCTTCAGATGTTCAGGTGTGACTTGACACAAAGGCAACAAAAAATAGCAAACTAAGAGATGTTAATAAAAATAGTATGTCTCATTGTACAATGAGTATAAATTGTTAAATATTGATAATCTATGAAAGTTTAATGTACATAATTATATGTATATACCTACATTTTTCTTTTGTGTCTTTTATTTTATAATTCAATATTAATTTTGAGTTATTAGGATATAAGAAGTAGTTGCAAAATGTTTCATAAAAATAATTTAAAATATAGATTAGAAACTGCAGCATTCAAGACAGCATTTAAATATTTAGAAGGAAAAAGCACAAAATATTTGTAAATAATTTCAATTAATTGTGTTCCAGAAATGCCCTCTTGTTATTTGACTTGCACTTTGGAGTTGGCAGTGATAAATGAAGAAAAGTATAAAATGAAATGTTAATATAAATCAAACTTGAAATTTTTGAATTTATATAAATATATTACTTTTAAAATGTGCATCAGTGTGGCACCAGTGATAATATGCATGCCTTAAATGTGAGAGGCCTTCTTTAAAACACTACAACCACATGGAACTCAGCACCTAAGACGTAGTTTTGATGGTTCCCATTAGCCTTTGCAGTCACCCTGCCATCTCAGGCGGTCAGTGTGGCCCTTACAATAATAGCAAAAACTAAGAAATAAATCCTAAAATATAAAAAATCTTTAATGGAAGTAATTCTTCTGAATCAATGTGATAGTTTTATACTAATTAAGAAATCAAAAGTAGATTTAAATTGTTTATATATTTTAACCTTGTTTCTATAATCTACGTTGGTCATAGTAAGCAAGATATTTACATAAGTAATCAATTAATTAAAATAAATAAGCAAGATGGTTATAGAATTATATGAATAAATAAATGTTTTTGAGATGTTATCTGATGTAGAAATATGCCAGCATATGAAGATATTTGGAGCAAAATAAAGATTACATGATGAAGTTTATACTATTCAATATTCATTCACAAATATAAAAACGGTTGTATAAATAAATTGTTTTTGATCATTCATATAAATATTGTTTAATCTTTTATGAGATCTCAAACTAATGATGAATGTTAGCACTTATTCTAATTTTAAGAAAATATGCCTCAAGATAGTTACAGCCATTTACAAAAAGCCCACAGCAAGCATCATTCTAAATGGAGAAAAGTTGAAAGCCTTCCCCCTGAGATCAGGGACAAGACAAGGTTGCCCACTCTCACCTCTTTTATTCAATATAGTACTGGATACTTGCCATAGCAATCAGAGAAGAAAAGGACATCAAGGGCATCCAGATAGGCAAGGAAGAATTCAATCTATCATTATTCGCAGATGACATGATACTATACCCTAAACTCTCTACCAAAAAAACTCCTAGAAACAATAGACGCATATAGTAGAGTGGCAGGATACAAAATCAACACCCAAAAGTCAGTGGCTTTTCTATATACAAATAACGAAAGAGAAGAAAGGGATATTAAGGAAACTATTTCATTCACAATTGTGCCACAGAAAATCAAATACCTAGGAATCAACTTACCCAAGTATGTAAAGGACCTGTACAAAGAAAACTACAAGACACTGCTCCAAGAGATAAAAGAGGACACGAAGAAATGGAAACACATTCCCTGTTCATGGATGGGGAGAATCAACATTGTCAAAATGGTAATACTTCCTAGAGCTCTGTACAGATTCAATGCAGTCCCTATGAGGATACCGATAACATTCTTCAAAGAAATTGACCAAACACTCCTGAAATTTGTATGGAACAATAAACCCCCCAAGGATAGCTAAAGCAATCCTCGGGAAAAAAGAAGATGGGAGGCATCACCTTTCCCAACTTCAAACTGTATTACAAGGCAGTAGTAATTAAAACAGCATGGTATTGGAATAAAAACAGACCTGTGGACCTATGGAATAGAATTGAGTATCCTGACACCCAACCTCAAACACATGATCATTTAATCTTTGACAAAGGTGCAATGATTCTAAAATGGAGTAAGGGAAAGCCTCTTCAACAAGAGGTGTTGGGAAAACTGGGCAGCTACATGTAAAAAAATGAATTTGGACCTGTGTCTAACACCATGCACAAAAATCAGATCAAAATGGATTAAAGATCTCAATATGAGACTTGCATCCATAAAGTACATTGAAGAAAATATAGGAAAAACCCTCCACGACATTGAAGCTAAAGGCATCTTCAAAGGTGAAATATCACTAACAAAGCAACTAGAAGAAAAGATAAACATATGGGACTACATGAAACTAAAAAGCTTCTACACCGCAAAAGAAACAGTGACTAAGATACAAAAGCAGTCCACAGAATGGGAAAGAATATTCACCCAATACCCATCTGATAAGGGGTTAATATCCAGGATCTATCAGGCACTGGTAGAACTTTACAAAAAGAAAACAAACAACCCCATCAAGAAATGGGGAGAAGAAATGAACAGAAACTTCAGCAAGGAAGAAATTCGAATGGCCAAAAAACATAAGAAAAAATGCTCATCATCACTGGTCATCAGAGAGATGCAAATCAAAACAACAATGAGATACCACTTTACACCACAGAGACTGGCACGTATTCAAAAGAGCAAGAACAACAAGTGCTGGCGTGGATGTGGGGAAAAGGGGACACTCATCCATTGTTGGTGGGAATGCCGTCTGGTACAGCCTTTCAGGAAAACAATATAGACTTTCCTCCAAAGACTAGAAATTGAACTCCCATTTGACCCAGCCATACCACTCCTGGGAATCTACTCTGGGAAACCAAAAATACGCAGCAGAAACACCATTCCTACTTTTATGTTCATAGCAGCATTATTCACAATAGCCAGAATCTGGAAGCAACCAGAGTGCCCGAAAATCGATGACTGGATAAAGAAGCTTTGGTACATCTACACAATGGAATACTATGCAGCTGTTAGGAAAAATGAAGTTATAAAATTTGCCTATAAATGGATGGACATGGAGAAGATTATGTTGAGTGAAATTAGCCAGAGGAGAGAGACAGATACAGAATGACTGCATTTATTTGCATGGCATAAATATATATGTACATATTATGATACCAATATCCAAGGTCAAGTGAAACATATCAGGAGGTCTTGTCAAAGGTGGAAATTATCCCAAACGTGTGGGAGTCAGAGGTTAGGTAAGACAGAAAATGGAACAGTGTGCTAATAATTGCCGAGGGTTCTAATGCCAACCTAGAACTGAGCATTAAATAGTGGCAAAAGGATAAACATGACAACCTTTTAATGTATGTTCTGTAATCCATAGTCTGGAAGGGAAGGAAAAGAGAAAGAGAGAGAAAGGGAAAGAAATAAAGAACCTGCCATGGAGGTGGGCTGGGGAAGGGGGAGGGAACCGGGCAAGTTGGTGGTGGGAGATGGGCACTGGTGGAGGGACGGGTGCTGGAACACTGTATGACCAAAACCCAAATATGAACTTTTTAATTGTATATCTTTTTTATTTGTATACCTCACGGAGGTATAATAAAATACTTTAAAAAAAAGAAAATATGCTTTTGAAGACTGTCAATCATTTTAGTCCTTCATTTTGGCAGCTTAGTTTGGCCCTGAGATTTTATCAACTGCTCCTTGTTCATCCTTCTTAATGCTGTCGTATTAAGGGCTCTTTCAGGATCAGGGGAATAAACATTGTTATTACTGGTTTTGGCATATCGAATAAGCATCTGACCGCTTGCCAGGCTCTGCCGCACTGGGCAGTATACTCTCAGTAGCCTGCCGGGCTTTCTGAGAGGGGTGGGTAGAAGATTCTTGGTAATTTGGAGTTTAATTGCGTGGCTGCAAAACGGCTGTGTGCAACAGGGAGAGCTGGTAGCTGCTCTGCCTGGTGCATCTGTGTCTGTGGTTCAAGCATTTTTGGACTTGAAATACTTTCCTCCGAAGGGTGGGTCTCTGAAGGGTGGGTCTCTGAAGGGTGGGTCTCTGATAGCCAAGCTGGAGATACACAAAGAGGCCAACTTTGTTATTAACATGAAATAATTCCCGGATCACTCCCGTTATATAAGTTTGAGAAATAAATAAATATTAGCATCCACAATGATCAGATATGGCAAAATTATCAATCTTCAAGGTGCTCAGGGAAACACATGGCACCAGACAAATATTAGTAATTTATCAAATGGTTAATAAAATTTATATTTAAATTATGTAGGGAAATGCACTTTAAATACACCTGCTTTTGATAGGAGTTTATTGATTGTCACATTTAAAATAACATCTCAAATGCAAGGTATTTTAATCAATTAATAAATACATAATTTGATATTTATATCTTGCAAAGTACAAATTAAGCACCTGTATATATCCCTGAAGGTTAATATATTCATATGAATTCAGATGTATTTTTAGTACTTTTAAAGTTCTTAGTTAATTAAATTCCACAACGAATATTAATTGCCTCCATTTAAGGCAGTCTTTATACATTTATTGACTATTTTATTAGCTATTTTGATTATTTCATGTTCTTTATGTATGTTTGCCTGGTAACATTTAATAACTTACAGTCATTGAAGAATTTATAAAGTTGAAATTATAAGTCATTTTACATCCAGTATAAAACTTTAAAAAATAGTCAAAATGGTTTTACTTAAGTAGATTATAATTAAAATACATATCGATGTGCCACAGATATTTCATTTTTTAGAAGACTAATACCAAAGGCTAATGAAATTGAATGTTATACAACAAGCTATTTGAATATTTATTTAGCCTAGGATAGTTGTTTTTGAAACTCTCCATTAAAAATATACTTAATTTCAGGTTAGAAATTTATTCTGCTTGGGGCTGGAGCGATAGCACAGCGGGTAGGGAATTTGCCTTGCACTCTGCCGGCCCATGCCGGCCTGGGTTCGATCCCCGGCATCCCATATTGTCCCCCCGAGCACCGCCAGGAGTGATTCCTGAGTGCAGAGCCAGGAGAAACCTCTGAGCATTGCAGGGTGTGACCCAAAAAGCAAAAAAAAAAAAGAAAGAAAGAAATTTATTCTGCTTATTAATTAAAAATTTTCCTCAGTAACTATCACTTACCTGATATACTGATATAATAGATTACCTTATATACATATAAGGTAATGTGTAATATTATGAGTAATACTTGTATTTAATTAATGTATTTTAGGAAAATTCCCTTAGCCATATTATTTATGTTTAGTTTGAATTGTATCAGTTAAATGTTGATTTACATTTGCCTGTAAAAGACTTCAATTTAAAGAGAAAAAATACTATGGGAACTAAGGCAGTTCCCTTGCACATGGATGACACTGATGAGGCCCCCAATATGTTGTCTAGTTGTTTGAACACCACTGAAGTTATACTGATTGTAGATCCATGAGTAAGACCTGAGAACAACTCAGTATGGCCTAATCCACTCAGTAAAAAAATGTTTCAAAAATTCAACTGTGCTATACCACCAATTTAAAGAACACATTGATACAAACATACACTTTAACAAAATGAATCAAGATTTGTGAATAATTGATACTGTTTGATATAGAATTTGTCAGTGTGTTACTTTAAATTTAAGTAGTTTAATTAAAATAAAAGAATGAAAATTTGCATTACAAGTTGCATGTATTTTCCTTGCATGTGGTCAAATCCACATGTCATTTACATTTCTCCCACAGTTCCTTCAAAGTTCTCTGAGTCACACAAGGAGAGATTCTATGCACAGATAGGCATTCATCCAGATTGCCATTAAATAAGGCCCCAAAACAAAAAGTAAAATTAATAAAAGCATATTATTTGCATAATTTGTGCTAAAAAACCAAAACCAAAAAAATAAAACTAATTAAAGTATCATAAATAAATTAAGCTTGCCGCAGTGTGTCAAATATTCCTTCAATTTTGTCCATTTTAAATAGATATTTCTTTCATATCTTTGAAAACTGTCATTACCAAGAGTTTTTTTATTTTTTATTTATTTATTTTTGGTCACAACTGGCAACCCTCAAGGGGTTACTTCTGACTCTCCACTCAGGAATTACTCCTGGTAGGCTTGTGGGACCACATGGAATTCCGAGGATCGAACCAGGGTCGACCGCGTGCAAGGCAAACACCCTACCCACTGTGCTATTGCTCAGGCCCCAAGAGTTTTTTATTTTTATATTCTATTGCTTAGAATACTTGCATAGATACTCTTAAGATAGAGTGGTCAGAACTTGATATCTGAGTTTTTTAAAAATATGGATCTATGTACTATTCAAATCTAAAAGCAAAGCAAATATTTTGTCAAGCTTCTATTTTTATCATAAAAACCTGTAAAAAACTGATATAAACTATTGCTATATAATTAAAGCTAATGTTGTTAGCATTTGTATTAATTTTAAATATAACCAAATATGAGTCATGGTAAACAACACTCATGTCTCTTGGGTTGGTTTGAATGTTTAAAGATTTTAAAAACTAGTTTTCTCCTTAATTCCCTTCTCTAGGACACCACATTTGTTTTGTTTACATTATTTGAAACCATATTGCAGTTCTTTACCACATATATATATTATACATTCATATACATATATTTATATCCTTGATCACAATTACAATATTTGGATTATTCTAAAATATTATAATAGAATCCTGAGTGCAAATTATGCTTCTATCTAAATATATTTCGAGAAATTTTGCTCTTAATTCCTTCACTTAACTGTCTGTTCCATTCTTAAAAAATAGTATTTCCCATGCCTTTTGTAACTGTACAGTATAAATAGCACAAAAATTTGCAAAATGTGTGTATAGCAACTCTTAATATATGCTAGATTTGTTCAAAAAATTTTAAAGTCTAACTTTCTCATGAACGTGTTTAATGTACATTCAGATTTAGGTATAGATGTAAATGTATATCCAAATTCAAGCTTTTTATCCCAGCAATCATATGACAGTTTGATATGCATGTCTTATATACACATAGTTTTAAACTGATGTTATATTTGCTTTAAAGAGTGTAAATGTTTAATTTTTAAGTTTTTATTTATTTACTTATTCTTTGCTTTTTGTTGTTACATGCAGCCATGCTCAGAAATTAATGCTGGCTCTGCACTCAGTAATTACTCCTGGCAGTGCTCAGGAGACCATATGGGATGCCAAGAAGAGAACCATGTCAGGTCTGTGCAAGGCACACACCCTACCCATTGTACTAGTGTTCCACTTTTTTTAGAGTAGAATGTTATCATGCTAAGGAAACAAGTGGCTGGAACAGAGACTTCTGAATATTGAACACTCTTTGGGGAAGAGGGGGAAGCCAAACTCCCAGTATCCCACATTGCAATCTTATTTTTTAAAAGCTGGATTGTAAGGGAAAAGAAGTGTGAACTAGATAGGTGATTGATAGATGATAGATAGATAGATAGATAGATAGATAGATAGATAGATAGATAGATAGATAGATAGATAGATAGATAGATAGATAGATAGATAGATAGATAGATATTCATAATCATAATGATTTATAATCACTGTCAGGCATCATTTGTAGAATCTAATAATCTTGCTTGGTTTCAATCTATTTGTAGAAACAACCTGAGGGTAAATTTCTGAAGCAGTTCTGCCTAATTCGCCCAAATAGCAGCAAGTCCGAGGCTAAATGACATTTACTTAATCTAGAAAAACAGTCCCAATTCCTCCTGGTAAACAGCTTACTGTCAATGGATGCCACATCTCCATCTTAACAACCCCTTGTCCTGCTTGTCTGCAGCTCTAACTGAGGTGAAAATCTTAAGTGTCAAAATCTCAAGGTCCTTAAGGATAGAAAAACATTCATTCAAAAAGACATAAACACATCACTATTTATTGCAGTACTTAGTACAATAGTTAAAATATGGAACCAACCTAGAGGTCCAATGACAGGTGAATGGATTTTGAAAGTGTAACATAAATGGAATACCAAGTAGATGCAGGGAATATTAATATGCAATTTGCTGCAACCTGGCTTAAACTCAAAGATGTGTTGAATGAAGAAAGTCAGGAGAAAAAAAAACACAGGAAGACATCATTTATCTGAAGAATATAGATTAATTGAATGAGGAAATGTATTATAGTAAATTGGGGATGCCTAATCTACCCTTAACCCTAGAGTTTAGAAAAGAGAAGGGCCGAAAAGGAAAAATCAAGGAGGAAATGAACAGGGATTATGACACAAGTTACACAAATAATGTGGGTGATGGTAGTTATATATCCAAAGCACAGCCTCCACAACACTGAAAACATGAGATATAAGAGGAAACCACTGGAACCTTGTAATGTGTCTGTAAAATTGACAGGCTGGGTGTGGGGTGGGGTTTGGGGATGTTTATGGACAATGATCGAGGAAGTTGACAATGGAAGTGTAATTAGTGCTGAAATATTATAAGCCTTAAACTCAACTATTACTAAATTTGCAGTTCTTTGATTAAATAAATAATAATATATAAAAAGAAAAAATACCAAGGACCAGAGAGGCAATATAGAATTAAGAAGTCTCTCTTGTACCTGGTCAACCTAGGTTAGATATCTGCTAAAATTCCTGATATATCATAATTCCTGAGAGTTCTCTCTGAGCACAGAGTCAGGAATAAACCCCAAGCACTACAAAGATGACTTGAAAATTAAAAAAGCAAAGCAACAAAAGTATTATGCTAATTTTAAAATAATAACAATTGGGCAAACAATGAAACTGATAAATAATTCTATTCTTATGTATAAAACAACATAGTTAAAACAGCATCCTGGGGCATAGGAGAGAGGATGAGTGTTAAGGGTTTTGTGCATCTGACCATGTTTGTTTCTGGACCCCCTTAGTCTCATAAACATAACTAGAGCAGCAAAGAAGCAAAGGAAAGTAATGGGTGAACAGGGGTGAAGACATCAGTTATTCTACCAATGTGGGAGATTAAGATTTGGTCTCCCAAGTATAACTGGGACCATACTCAAAGGCAGGAGTAGCCCCTGTGCACTACCAAGTATGGCTCCCAAAGCAGAATAATTAAACCATAAAAATTAAGTGACAATTTTAATCAAAGCATCATATGTCTTGAATAGGATTTTAGCATTTCAAGAGTACTGTTAAAGGTCATAACTAAAGCTATTAAATTTCCTATAAAGTCAAATAATCCTGAAAATAAAAGATACGAAGTATTTTGTCCCAAACTAAAATAAACAAACCAATGTGGCAATAAACAAGTTAAAATAATGGATTAGTATCAGTAGATCATAGGTAAACTTTCAGATACATGTACAAATCATTTACAACAAAGGAAGAAAAGCTAATAAAAGTAAGCCTCTTTAAAAGTTTGATAGTTGAAAACAGATTAGACATGTAAAATAATTAAAAAAGAGCCAAGCTACAGATCTTACATAAATGCTTAAATATTAGATCAAATATTAGACTTAAATTAGACATTAAATATTAGACCAAAGACTGCTCAAAATTTGCAATGCCAAGGACCTAGGTTTGGGCCAGAGAACAGTGAGTAGGGCATTTGCCTTGAACATGGCTGACCTGGGCTCGATCCCCAGTGTCTCACACGGTCCCCTGAGCACCACCAGGGGTAATTTCTGAGCAAAGAGCCAGGAGAAACCCCGGAGTGTCGCTACGTGTGACCCAAAAAGAAAAAAAAAAGAACCTTGGTTTTAATTCCTGACCCCATATGGTCAGGAATCAATTATAACTAGAAAATTTAATGATTATAACTAGGTGTGAGCCCCAAACACAGAGCCAGGAATAACCTGAGCACCACTGGAGTGACCCCTAAGCCACCCTACCCAAAAACAACTGGGACATTTGATAGAAATATTAGAAAATTTTTAGAAAATAGTGCAATAACTGCATAAAATTTGCCTCAGGTTGCCATCAGTGATTCGACCCCATTCACAAGAAAGACAAAAGTAAAGAAAAGTGGGGCCAGAGGAATAGTACAGAGGGTAGGGTGTTTGCCTTGTATGTGGCAAAAAGTAAATAAAGGTGCCCTGCTACACAATAAATACACAAAAATTAGTCACATTCTCATATAAAAATAGTGAATCAGAGAGGAAAGAGATCAAACAATGCATCCCTTTCAAAATATTATCGAAGAATAAAAAAATAACAAAAAAACAACTTAATAAAAGAAGAGGAAGATAGATCTATACAGTAAAAATGCCAAAACAACTACTATATATATATATATATATATATATATATATATATAAGACCTTAAGTGGAAAATTATTTTATATTCTTGCTTTGGAAAAACCAGTATTGTCACAATGACCATTAATAGGCAAACTAATACATACATTCAATGCACTCCCTATCAAATTTAAGGACTCCAAATATTCATAATAAAGTTTACATGGATTCAGAAAATACCCATAATAGCTAAAATTATATTAAAAATAAGAAATTGGGGAGAGGGCACCTCAGTACCTCACTTAAAACTATACTATAATGCCATAGTAATCAAAACAGCATTGGTAAAGGAAATATAGACTCTCTGATCAATGAGTTTGAATAGAATAGTCAGGCAAAAACCTCCATAGATATGGTCAGCTAATATTTTATAAATGTGAAGAGAAAGTGAAAACAGCCTTTTCAGCAAATGGTGCTGGCAATCTGTATAAAAAATAAGACATATAAAATTAAACAGAATCTTTTCTCACACCTTACACAAAAGTTAAATCAAACTGGGTCAATAACCTTGATATCAGACAAAATGTACAAAATACTGAGAAAACTATAAACCGATCACTCTAAGATTTGAATTTCAAACTATTCTTCAATGATACAATGCTACTAGCAAATGCAAAAGAAACAAATAGATGTGGCTTATCTAACTGAAGAGTTTTTGCATGTCAAAAGAAACATTCCCTAAAACTAAGTGACAGCTAACTGAATGGTATAACATTCTAGTCAACATATCAATATAGTGTGGATATTCAGGATATATGAAGTACTCACAAAGAATAGCAACAAACCATCTAAAAACCCCATCAAAACCTGGTTAGGGAAAAAGCACTTCTCTGATGAATATCAATAGATGATAAAAAGACATAAAAATGATCACAATTCCTTATTATTATTACAATACAAATCAAGATTATAATGTTATACCATCTCACACCAGTAACAATGCAATGTATCAAAAAATAATACAAACAAATGTATGTTGGTTGGGATGTGAGACAAAAAGGAACTCTCGTCCACTGCTTGTGGCAATGTTGCCTGCTTTACTTCTTTGGAAAACAGTACCGGAGTACTATTAGTAAATTTAGAATCGTCTACTTCTTTAAAAACAATATGAAGCATTCTAAGTAAACTTAAAATTGAGATACCATCACTTGATCACTTGACATTCTGTTATTCACTGATTTGCTCGAGCAGGCGCCAGTAATGTTTCCATTTGTTCCTGTCACATGCCAGTGTAGCGCCATGACATCTGTTTGCTCCAGGAATACAAAAGCCTCAAAACATTCATACAGGGTATCACGGTCTTCCCATTCATCATCGATTTGCTCGAGCAGGCCCACAGTAACATCTCCATATGTCCTATCTCATGCTAGTAGAGCCCAAGGGCATCTGCTTGCTCCAGGAACATAAAGAGCCTCAAACCATTCCATCAGGTCATGGGAATGAGGTCTATAATTGTTACTGGTATTTGGCATATCAAATACGACACAGGTAGCTTGCCAGGCTCTGCCATGTGGGTAGCATACTCTTGTAGTCACTGTATCACTGTCTTCCCGTTCATCATCGATTTGCTCGAGCAGGCCCCAGTAACATCTCCATATGTCCTGTCTCATGCTAGTAGAGCCCAAGGGCATCTGCTTACTCCAGGAACATAAAGAGCCTCAATCCATTCCGGAATGAGGTCTATAACTCTTACTGGTATTTGGCATATCAAATACAGTTTGTTAAACTGTTAAACAGTTTGTTAAACTGTTAAACTGCTCATACAGGGTATTAACAAAGAAATCTGACCATTTTGTAGGTGGGCGGAAACTGGTAAATGAGACAGTATCCCTGATTCTCAGTCATCAATGGAGGTCAGAATTCCCGATACCTTCTCTCACTTGAGTTTGGCATGATATTCCAAGCATAGCTCTATCAATTCCTCTTTGGGAGACCCAAATAGCATTCTCATCCTGCTTTCCTAGGGCCCAGGTCTCTGAGATGTATGTTAATGAAGGGAGAACCGGTGGAGTCGAAGAGATGTGACTGGAGCAGGAGGTTTCTGCCCTTTTTAGCTATTTCTTCGATGCTACTGAAAGCATTCCAAGTTGATCTCTTCCTCCTTCACAACTCAGGTGCTAGGTTGTTCATCATGTTGAATTATAGACCGAGGTACACAGAACTGCTGCATTCAGAGATGTTTGTTCCATTGAGAGTGAATGGAGCATCTGGAACTAGTTTTTTTTCAGTTTTTCATGAACATTGTTTTGTTGAGATTGAGCTGTAGACCTGCACTTCCACATTCATGGTTGAAGTCAGACAGCATTTGTGCCACTTGGCTAATGTTTGGTATTACTAGAACGTTGCCATCAGTGAAGTGTTGGTGGGTGGTGTAGTTGCCAAGCATCTATCTTTACTCCCATTCCTTCCCATTCTAATTGTCGCATGACGTTCCTGAGGGTGACGCTGAAGAGTTTCAGTGAAATGGTATTACCCTGCCCAATCCCTCTTTTGACATCATTGATAACTTCCTTGTAGAATGGGGAGATCCTGGTGGTGAATCTGTGAAGCTTGTGAAGGATCTTGAAGCATTGAGTTTGAACACCCTGTTTGGCTTGGTTTCAATGGAAAGCCTTCAAAGCCTTTCTTTAAATCAATAAATGTGAGGGAGAGAGTGGCATTCTGAACTCCCTACAAGCCTCAGTGAGCTTGCTTACCATGTGGATATGGTCAATTGTGCTGAACCCTTTTCAGAAGCCAGCTTGCTTGTATGGTTGTCCTTCATCTAATGTTTTGCCAATCCTGTTCAGGATGACTCGAGTGAACAGATTGTAGATGACAGCAGGAAGATCGGGTGATAGTTGCCAATATTGTGGATGTCTCCCTTCTTGAACAGTAGAACTGTTCTGTTGGTTTTCTATTGGGAGGGCACCTTGCATTCAGACAGGTAGCATGGGAAGAGCAGTGCCAGTGTATTGATGAGTACTGATGGCAGATTCTTCAGGTGTTCAGGTCTGACTTTGTCTGGGCCTGTTGCTGTCCACTTCAGCATGTCAAATTTTAGAAAGGAGAATATTGGGAACGACATGTGCATCCTGCAGAATTTGGTATGTGGGCAGGTGGATGTGGCTATAAAAGAGACCTGAGTAGAAGTCATGAATAATCTTCTCCATTGCCTTTCTCGAAGATGTGATAGATCCATCAGATGTCGGAGGGCAGTCATCTTGGTCTTACAGTAGGTGAAGGACAAGCAGTCATTTGCAACTGCTTTTCCCGGCTTCTTCTGCATTGGCCAGTATTGCTGCTCTTCTCTCTTTGACGTCATCATTTATCACTTCTCTGCACTGCTTTGGGAGCTCGGACATTAGCTTATGATTGTCTGAGGCTTGTGCCTTGCCGCATTGGCGAATGAGCTAAAGGGTTTTTGAAGACTGGCATCCCTTTGTGGCTTAAAACCCAGCAATTCCAATTTTGGGTACCTGCTCCAGGACAGAAAAACATTCATTAGAAATGAATATGTGCTCAATTATTCATTGTAGTTCTCAGAACAATAGCTAAGATTTGGAATTAAACTAGGTGCCCGACAACAGATGAGTAGATTTTGAAGTTGTACTATAATATTTATAATATACATGTACATATACAATGAAAAACTATGCAACTGTAAAGAATGATGGGCTCATGCAATTAGCTGCATCATGGAACTGAAAAAGTTAAGCAAACCAAAGTAGAAAAACACAGAATGATAATATTACATGTATTTAGAATAACTGATTGAGAAAATGCAGTGTTTTCATTGCAGCTGGGGTGTAAAGGGGTGTCTATAAACACCTTGGCGCTAGATTATAGAGAAGAGAAGAAATAAATAGTGAAGGGGAAGAAGAACTGATAGACTAGAAATAGTGGGGATCATGGGTGAAGGGGTTTCAGGTACATCATTGGTGTTACAGGATAATAGAGCTAAATATCAAAACCACAGTGTCAACAATCATAAGACCCAAACTTTATTAACCAAACTCAAAAGATATCTTTCAATATGGTGGGCTGTGGCTGCTGGGGAATGCTAACGGACAACCTGGGAACATTGATGGAAGGAAGTTGACACTGGTGATGATATAGGTAATAGAATATTGCATGTGAAAAATGCAACTATGAATAACTTTGTAACTATAATGCTTTAATAAAATAAAATTTAGAAAAGACATATAAACATAGGTATATGTTGAATAAGATTTTGACTAATAAAGTATAAGAAAATGACTATAAAAAGTAAAGATATTTTAAAGAAGAAAGAGAAAACCATTATCTCAATAAAACTTGAGGAAATAGCCAGAGTGATAGTAAGATGTGTAAGGTATTCTTTTTGTATGCATTTGACGAAGATATGATCCCCTACATCCCATATAGTCCCCAGCACCATCAATAGTAAGATCTTAGTTCAGCATGGAAGCAATCCTGGAACATTGCTGCATGTGGCCTCCAAAATAAACAAACAACCATCCTCAAGAAACATAAACAGATAATTTTCCAAAAATGACACTGTACTAGTCATTAGTTATATAAAAATTGCTCTGAATGATCAGGTAAATTAAATGAAAACAATGAGGTATTAGCTCACACCAGTGAGAATGATACATAAAAATATAAAAACAATCAGATTTGGAGGTAAAATTAGATTTATGTCAATGGTCATTGCTATTTCTATGTTTTCATTGTTTTCATTTACATTATTTTGTTTTATATATAAAGCTTCAGTCAGGCAGAGGTCAGTGCCTGACTGATGAGGCATTCATCCCAAAATTCCAAACAGGATCAGACCACTGCCTCCTTTGTGTAAAATTCTACTTCACGCAATGGGGGAGAAAACGCTGCAAAATTTAAGAAGAGAACTCCCAGAATGACCACCAACTGGGAACTCTTTGGCACCATTGCGGCAACGTGGGAAGATACCATCATTGATGACATCAAAGAAGAATACAACTGACTGGATCAGCACCTCCATGATTGTGCGAAGAATGCCAAGAAAGAAAGACACAAAAGGACACTTGTCTTCAAAAATGCTCCAGCTCATTCGTCGATATGGCAAAGCGTGAGAATGCTGAAGTCCAAGCTTGCAAAGCAGTGCAGAGAAGCGATAAAGGAAGACCTCAAAGAAGAGAAGAGCAGAAATACTGGATGATGCAGCAGAAACTGGGGAAAGCATTCACAACGCATGACTGTCTTTCTCTCAACTATAAGACCAAGATGACTGCCCTCCGACGTCCTGATGGATCAATCACATCTTTCAGAAAGGCAGTGGAGAAGATCATCCATGACTTCTACTCATCTCTTTGATAGCCACATCCACATGCCCCCATACCAAATTCTGCAGAATGGATATGTTATTCCCAATGTTCTCCCTTCTGAAATCCGACATGCCATTTCATCGGTAAAGAAGGGAACAGCACCAGGCCCAGACAAAGTCAAACCCGAACACCTGAAGAATCTGCCATCACTACTCATCAATAGACTGGCTCAGCTCTTCATGCGATACGTGTCTGAATGCAAGGTGCCCTCCCAATAGAAAACAAGCAAGACAGTTCTATTGTTCAAGAAGGGAGACATCCACAACATTGGCAACTATTGCCCCATCTTCCTATTGTCCGTCATCTACAAACTGTTCACTTGAATCATCCTGAACAGGAATGGAAGAATATTAGTTGAAGGACAACCATGTGAGCAATCTGGCTTCTGAAAAGGATTCAGCACAATCGACCATATCCACACGATAACCAAGCTCATTGAAGCTTATAAAGAGTTCAAGATGCTGGTCTGTCTCACGTTCATTGATTTAAAGAAAGCCTTTGATTCTGTGGAGACCTAAGTGGCCATAGAAACCCTAGCCAAACAAGGCATTCAAACACAATACATGAAGATCTTTCATGAGCTGTATTAAGGATTCACCATCAGGATCTCACCATTCTACAAGGAAGTGATCATTGATGTTAAAAGAGGAGTCCGACAGGGTGATACCATTTCACCAAAACTCTTCAGCGCCAAATTCAAGAACATCATGCGACAATTAGAATGGGAAGGAATAGGAATGAAGATAGATGGTCGGCAACTACACCACCTCCACTTCGCTGATGACATTGTTCTAATAACACCAAACATTAGCCAAGAGGCACAAATGCTGAATGACTTTGTGCTGAGAATGTGGAAAGATAGAGCTACAACTGAATCTCAACAAAACTATGTTCATGAAAAAGAACTAGTTCCAGAGGCCCCATTCACTCTCAATGGAACAAACATCTCTGAATGCAGCAGTTATGTGTACCTAGGTCGAGAAGTCAACATGATGAACAACCTAAAACCTGAGCTGCGCAGGAGGAAGGGAGTGGCACCGGATGCCTTCAAAAGCATCAAAGGAAATGGCTAAAAAGACAAAGAACCTCCGGCTCTGGACACATCTCTTCAACTCCACCATTCTCCCTGCATTAACATATGCCTCAGAGACCTGGGCCCTACGAAAGCAGGATGAGAATGCTATTCGAGTCTCCCAAAGAGGAATCGAAAGAGCTATGCCCGGAATGTCAAGCCTCACTCAAGAAAAGAAGGAATCTGGAGCTCCAACCTCCATTCCTGTTCCAGAGTCCGGACGCTGTCTCGTTTGCCAAGGCATCGAAAATCATATTGGCTGGACATGTAATGAGATTTGGAGACAAATGCTGGACTAGAGCCATTCCCGAATGGATCCCACGGGATGTCAAAAGATCACGTGACTGCCCACCTACAAGATGGTCAGACTTCTTCATCAAGACCCTGAACGAACGGTTTGAGGTTCTTGGTATTCCTGAAGAAACCAGATGCCATTGGGCTACACTGGCACGTGATAGGGTCCAATGGAAATGTTACTGGCGCCTGCTTGAGCAAATCAATGAATAACAGGATGTCAAGTGATCAAGTGATATAAAGCTTACTAAGCCTGAGATTTTTTATTTTTTAATATTTTGTTAACCCACCATGAGATATAGAGTTACAAAAGTGTTCATATTTGTATCTCAGTTAAACGGTGTTCAGGCACCAATCCCTCCACCAGTGCCCATTTCTCTCCACCAATGTCCCATGATATCTCCTACTTCCCCCAATTTGCCTCATTGCAGGCAATTCTTACTACTCTCTCTTTCTCTCTCTCTCTTCCTTCTTTAACGCACTGTGGCTTGCAATACATAGAGGCTATTACGTATATCCTTTTGCCTACTTCCACTGCTCAGTTCTATGCTCGTATTATTTACAATAATTATTAGTACACTGTTCCTTTCTCTGTATTGCCTAACCTCTGACTCCCACACATTTGCAGTAGGTTCTACCCACTGACTAAACCTGACTCATGTTTTGTCTGGCCTTGGATGTTGGTATATTGCTACCCCGCAAATAAATGCAGTCATTCTATATCTGTTTTTTCCCTCTGTCTAATTTCATAATCATCTCCATGCCCAGCCATTTACAGGCAAATTTCATAACTTCATTTTTCCTAACAGCAGCATAGTATTCCAGTGTGTAGATATACCAAAGTTTCTTTATCCAGTCATCAGTTCTCAGGTACTCTGGTTGTTTCCAAATTCTGGCTATTGTGAATAGTGCTCCTATAAAAATGAAAGTGGAGATGGTGTTTCCACTGTGTGGTTTTGGCCTCCCAGGGCATATTCCCAGGAGTGGTATGGCTGGGTCAAATGGGAGCTCAATTTCAAGTCTTTTGAGTAATATCCATATTGTTTTCCAAAAGGCTGTACCAGTCGCCATTCCCACCAACAATGGAAAAGAGTTTCCTTTTTCTCCCACACCCACCGCCAGCACTTGTTGTCCTTGCTCTTTGGGATATGCACCAGTCTCTGTGGTGTGAGATATCTCATGGTTGTATTGATTTGTATCTCTCTGATGATGAATGATGATGACCATTTTTTCATAATCTTTTGGCTGTTTGAATTTCTTTCTTGTTGAAGTTTCTGTTCATTTCTTCTCCCCATTTTTTATGGGATTGGCTGTTTTTTTCTTGCAAAGTTCTACCAATGTCTAATATATCCTGGATATTAACCCCTTACAGGATGGATATTGGGTAAATATTCTTTCCCATTCTGTGAACACTCTTTTGTGTCTTGGTCACTATTTCTTTTGAGGTGCAGAAGCTTTTTAGTATCATGTGGTCCTATATGTTTATCTTTGCTTCTAGTTGCTTTGTCAGTGGTGTTTCATTTTTGAAGATACCTTTAGCTTCAATGTAGTGGAGGGATTTTCCTATATTTCATTCAAAGGTACCTCATGGATTCAGGTCTGATATGAAGATCTTTAATACATTTTGATCTAATTTTTGTGCATGGTATTAGACAGAGTTCCAAATTTATTTTACATGTAGAGCCCAGTTTTCTCAGCACCACTTGTTGAAAAGGCTTTCCCTTGCTCCATTTCAAACTTTTTGCTCATTTATCAAAGATTAAATGATCATGTATTTGAGGATGTGTATCAGAATACTCAACTCTATTCCATAGGCCAACAGGTCTGTTTTTATTCCAGTAGCATGCTGTTTTAATTACTACCACTTTGTAGTACAGTTTGAAATTGGGAAAGGTGATGCCTCCCCATCTTCTTTTCCCCAAGAATTTCTTTAGCTGTCCATGGGGGTTTATTATTCCATACAAAGTTCAGGAGCATTTGTTCAATTTCTTTGAAGAATTTCCTGGGTATTCTTATAGGGATGACATTGAATCTGTATAAAGCTTTATGGAGTATTACCATTTTTTATTTTTTAAATTTTTAAATTAATATTATATTATACCACCATGAGATACACAATTACAACATTGTTCATGTTTGGAGGTTTTGGTCACATAGTGTTCCAGCACGCCGCCCTCCACCAGTGCCCATTTCCCACCAACAATGTCCCCAATTCCCTCCCCCTCCCATAGCCTTTGGCAATGTTGATTCTCCCAAACTATGATTAGGGAATGTTTTTCCATTTCCTTGTGTCCTATTTTATTTCTTGAAGCGGTATTTTATTGTTTTCTTTATACAGGTCCTTTTCACTCTTCATTAAGCGATTCCTAGGTATTATATTTTTTTCAGGCACAATTGTGAATGGGATCATTTTCTTAATATCCCTTTTTTTCTCTTTCATTATTTGTATATAGGATAGCCACTGACTTTTGGGTATTGATTTTGTACCCTACCTCTCTACTATGGTTTCATTGTTCCTAAGAGCTTTTTGGTAGGGTATGTAGCGTTCTCTAGGTATAATGTCATGTCATCTGCAAATAGTGATAGCTTGACTTCTTCCTTGACTATCTGGATGCCCTTAATGTCCTTTTCTTCTCTGTTACTGTAGCACTATGGCAAGTACTTCCAGTAATATATTTAACAGAAGTGGTGAGAGTGTGCAACCTTCTTCCTCTGTCTCCGATCTTAGGGTGAAAGTTTTGTTTTTGTTCATTGAGAATGTTGCTCCCTGTGGGCTTTTGGTAGATGTCTTTGACTATATTGAAGAAGGTCCCTTCAATTCCCATTTTATGAAGGGTTTTTATCATGAATGGGTATTGGATCTTGTCAAATGCTATCTCTGCATCTTAGCATCTTAACAGCTGTGATCGTAGCATCTTAGACCTTAGCATCTGTGATCATCAAGGAGATTGGTTTGTAGTTTTCCATTTTTTTTTTTGTTGTCTCTGCATGCTTAGGGTATCAGGGTGATATGTGCCTCATAGAAGCTATTTGGGAGTGTTTCTGTTTCTTCAATTTCCTGGAATAGCTTCAAAATGACTGGCAGTACATCTTCCTTCAAGATTTGGAAGAATTCACCTGTGAATCCATCTTGACCTGGGCTTTTGTGTTTGGCAGACTTTTAATTACTGTTTTGGTTTCGTCAATGGTGATAGGCTTATTCAGGTATTGCAGTCTTCTTGTTTCAGCATGGGAGGTTATAGGACTTCAGGAATTTATCCATTTCTTCCAGGTTCCTGTGTTTTGTGACATACAGGCCCACCTTAGAATTTTAATGCTGTCCTGTGTTCACAATTTCTTGAGCTAAATGAAATACTTGTATATATATGTAGTCTATGCTGTATTTTGTATGCCACATTTTAAAAAATCTGGTGAGTATATTGCATTTTTTCTATTATTTTGTTCTACCTTATTGGATAGGATCAATTACATTCTACATTTTTGGTAATATTGTATAAAGTATAATAAATACATAAAGTAATATAAAGTTTAATATTATCCTGTATTATAATAAAGTATATTTAAAGTATATATAATAAAGTATGTAAATAATATATGATACTCAATAATATATATTATTTATATATAATAAAGTATATGAAAATTAATATAAAATATACTAAATATACTTTGTTATAATGAATATATAATAAAGTATATTTTGTCAAATTATTTTTGTTACTAATTTTCAGCCACAAAGCAGTGCTAAAGGCTTATTCCTGACTTTCTACTCAAGGGTCACTCCTCTCGTTGGACTTAGGGAACCATGTGGGGTGTCAGAGATTGAACCCAGTTTGGTATGTACTAGCCAAAGGCCCTACATGCTCTATTTTTTATCCAGATATAAAATTATGCATTTTTTTATCAATAAGAGGCAAATAATAGTAAAACAGTCCATAAATATTTAGGCTGAATTAAAATTTAAATATGGGTAATCCAATAAATAAAAATATTACATTAGGGGTGATGATGATTAAAACATTACAATTCTAATTTTATTTCACTAAACTTAAATTTTGTTTAAATATTATTAAAATGAGGGGCTGGAGCGATAGCCCAGCAAGTAGGGCATTTGCCTTCCTCACGGCCGGCCTGTGCCAGCCCGGGTTTGATCCCCAGCATCCCATATGGTCCCCAAGCACCGCAAGGAGTAATTCCTGAGTGAAGAGTAAGGAGTAACCCCTGAGCATCACCGGGTGTGACCCAAAAAAGCAAAAAAAAAAAAATTAAAAACATAAATATTATTAAAATGGAATTAAATAGTCTGCATTAAGAAAAATGCATTATAATTTCAAATTTAATTCAATAGTTTAGTGTATTTCTATATAATGAGTGATAAGAGTCAATAAAGAAAATGTGCCTAAAGATATTTTAGCTTGCTGTTGTACCTTTCCAAATGAAGCCACCAGCTATCATGGGGTTTTCCAGAATGAGAGGCAGAGCCCTTCTCTTCCAGATAAATTTGTTTCCCTTCACACCCCACCTGTAGCTCCTGCAGCATGCAGCTGAATATTTATCCACATGACAGCTGTACTCAGCAAATTAGTCAATTTTCACAGTTACAGTTCTGGTTATTCAGTGAAAACAGGTAGAGAAGAAAAAAGATACCCTTAGGCCTCTCAGCATTTTCTTAGTGTTTTTACTATAAACACTTATTCCCAACACAGCAAGAACACTAGAAAATCAATGGCAAAAATACATAGAAGTTCACCAAATTCAATGAGTGACACTAATATCACAGGAGAAAAACTAAACACCAATGGGCTCAGTAAATCCTCCAGTTACACCCATAATGAGGACACTTAATGGACTCAACGATGATGGCACAGATAGCACAGCACAGCAAAGTGTGAACCAAAAAGAGAAAACTATTACGTTCAGAAATGGCAAAAATAGCAGCGATATTTAAAAAAAAACTCAATTGAAGCTCACAGAGCAGACTATCAGTAGCTGTGCAAAAGATCAAGGAGCTCCAAGATGAGAAGGAGGAAACTTCTAAGAAACAACAGAAGCAGCAAGTGGCCTTTGCTATTTAAAGTAAATGAACAGCATAGCATAGTATTATGGGATGAGTTCAAGAGAAATAAGACCAGTCAGCCTAGTCCCCAAAGAACTGGAAGGCAAATTTGATGAAGAAGCAATAGTAAAGAAAGCATCCAAAGGAAACCAGGCACCAAGATCCGAGAGACCAGAAGGGTTTAAGCAAAAAAGACCGAACTAGAAAAATTCAAGATGAAGTATTCCCAAAATGAGAAAAAGATAGAAATAGAGGCAGAAAATTGAAAATAGTAAGATCAGTAAAGGAATTCAGATACTGAGGATATTCCATAAGACTCACAGCAGATATATCATATGAGATGTTATGATCTAGAAGAGAATGAAGTGATATAGTATAAAACACTGTTGGGGGCTCTGGCCAGCAGCCCCAGCACAAATGAGGGAGACCTGGATCTTGCCTGACTTCAGCCCTGCAAAAAGGAGAGGGAAGAACTTGGGAGAGAACTCTGCCTTGCCACTGCTGCAGAAAGGAAGAAAGACACCAATGCAGGGGGAAGGGAGGGAGGGGGGTGCGGTATTCTGGAAATCAGTTCCCATTTTGTTGAGTACAGCCCAAAGTTTTAAACAGTTCTTGGGTGAAGGGATACAAGTACAAGTAGGGCAGCACCTGCAAACTCCTGGCCATTGCAATAGAATAGCAATTACATATTCTGAATTACATATTCAGAAGACCAGACAAATTTTGTCTTAGCTTAGAGGCATACCTTCCTGTAAATACTAATGTTTCCATGTGGATGTATTTGGGTTTTATTGCCCTAAGAACAAGGCCTACTTCTGGGTACTGCTTTCAGGACCCTATGGTGGGAAAGTGCCAGGCCCCAAGAGTAGTTGCTCAGAGCCCAACAAAACACAAGAAAAGGAATGACTCACTAAGAATACTCTATCCAGCTAGATTATCATTCATATTTTAAGAATTATATGTAGTTTCATGGATAGGCAAGAGCTAGTGGAATTCATAGTCTTTTGTGTTTTAATGTTTTTCTTTAATTCTGTTTTTACTTTTGAGGGTTTGTGTTTTGCGTATGTGTGAAGTCATAGTCTTGAAACCAGGCCATAAAACCTACAGAACAGCTCCACCAAGGCAACGGTTCTAATGCGCTTAATAGTCTGTGCCCTGAGCTGGTAAGTGCCTCTATGAACGCAGCACTCTATAACTAAGCCATGTGTGTGCATGTGTGTGCTCATGTGCAGCTATGCAATGTATCTTAAAGATTTCTGCCTTAATTTTTAACTTTATCCCTTCTGCTTTGAAAACTTCCCACTCTAATGTTTAACTTCTTTATTTCTATTTAAATGAGCTCCATTATTTTTTCCATAACACGTTCTTCGAGTTTCTTGACTGCATGTCAATATATCCTTATTATTGAATTCAGTAAGATTTTTTTGTTCCAAAGTGCTTTCAGTCAGATTATAAAGATCTGATGCAGTTGAACGCACTCAATATTCTTGTCACCCTTTGTTGATATGGTATTTTTTGTTCTTTTTGGTGGGCCATGAATTGAACCACAACAAGCAATGCTCAGGAGATATTCCTGACTCCTGGCAGCTCTGGGAAGACCCTATTTAGTACTCACCACTCTTGAGGTCTCCTCATGAGTGGATGTGGTTCAACTCAACTACCCAAGAGTATAACTGAATGTGTTAATTACTGACATGGGATGGAGTCTTTAGTATCTCACAGGGAGTGCTGTGTTCAGGCAAGGGCCAACTACTGAACCACACTTCCACCCTGACCTCAAGCTGAAGTGTTAGGTATTATGCTTTAATAGAACTTCTTTGGTTCCATCTAGGATATGTGTTCACATTTGCACAAATAAGATAGTGGCATAACACACTGGACCTTATTTTCTTTCCTAGTTCACAGCACAAGGTCCTATTGTGCTAAATTGCCTGGATTTTACAAGCTAGGATGCCCACATGACACTGGATAATGGTGAGGCTACACTTTACTCTACATTATGGCCAAACACAAAGCTTTATTATTGTTCTGGAGTTTCCCTAGGTCTCAACAACCTAGTTGTATGTACAGCTGTGAAGAGATAGAGCATTGACAGGACTTATTAGACTTTCTGTCTCTATTAGTCTCTCTCTGTCTCTCTCTCTCTCTCTCTTTCTCTCAGTTATAGTGTAAAGTCCTTCTGCTTTGCTGGGGTTTTGTTGCATCCTATTTTCTCCTTACTGAGAACACTAAGACCTTTTAAAGAAATCAGCCTGTTACATGTCAATGCAAGCATAATTCTATTACCAAGATTAGCCAGTTGCCACTGTCAATACTAGACTATCAAACTTCTCAAATATTCTCATATGCTGTTAATCAGTATGTTTCATAATATCTTGAAGAAAATAGTAATTTAAATTCAGCACTTACTGGAACGTAGCCTAGTTTCCATTCTCAGTAAAAGCTTTGCAGCAACACACACCCACATGCTATTTTTAATTAAAATAAACCTGAAATTGACATGTTAAGAGAGACATAAATCATTGCTGAGACATTTCAAAGTTGTCTTTGAAGTCATATTGGCAGTTTCCAGTGAGAAAAAAAACTGTTGTCTTATATAAAAGGGAGTATTTCCTCTCATAAAAATATTAGAGATTTTTGTGGTTTAAGACTCTCAATAATGCTGACAGAAATATCCCCATATTATATCTCAGTACCCTACCCTTTATTTTGATGTCTGTCTTGATTTTGATTACATGTGAAAGGTATGCATATGGAGGGGATACCTAGATTAACCTCTGTCCCAGTGTTTATAAAGGAGAAGAAAAGAGAAGGAAATAAATCAGGGTGAAAGAAGAATATGGGAAATAATTGTGAACAGACATCAAGCCTTCAGTTGTACTGATTATAGCCATGAGTGGTATATTCATATGTCCAAAACACAGTCTCAACAACACTGAAAACATAAGATCTAAGCTGAAACCACTGGAACTTTTTACAGTACCTGTCAAGCTGAGAGGTGGTGATAGGATAGGGGTTGGGGATGGGGAGAGATTATGGGAACACTGACATTGGTGGTGGAATTGATGTTGAAATATATGCCTAAAACTCAATTATCAATAACTTTGTAAATTACAGTTTTTAGTAAAAATGAAAGTGGGAAAAAAAGTATTCATTTGTTATTATTTGATGTTCTGCCACAATTAAATTTTATTCAGATTTCCAGCAATCAAATTTAGAACTGTAGGTTGATTTGATAATAATCTCTTTAAGTGCACACAAGATACGGTTTGGAAATCACAGTGTAACACAACTTGCTAATAGTTTACTAGTCTTTACATTCTCAGATTCTCTAAAATATATTTAAAGCTATTTTGCTCCAGTCCTCATAATTCTTATTCTTCCATAATGTTACAATATACCTGCCTATATTACAACACTGTAAATCAGTTTCTGAGAGATGGTTTTATCCTAGATTGTTTGGGTGGAATTTAAAACTAATTATATAGTTATATATATATATATTTACATAAAATCAATAAAGATGTTAATTAATACTCAGAAAGAATAAGACAGGAGAATGGAGCACAAAGAGTACATAGATTGACCACTTGAATCTAGAAAAATCAAGGGACAGAGGTTTTCCTTGGAGACTGTTGTGTAAACAAAATTGACCATTATTTGATTTATATTTCTGGATTTTGATCTATGAGAATATATTGTTGGATTCATCCAGTTTGTGATAGAAGTCATAAATACCAACACCTAACACATATCACTGGCAGCCTCTTAGCAGCAAATAAGTTTCTTCACAGTTATCCTTCTGGCTGGCTGATTTTATTATCTACCACCTTACCACCATTATCAATGAAGTCCTTATTTTAGTTTGACATATTGGTGCTCTATTTTCGGAACTCCATAATGAAAAGGTCTGCTTTTAAGGGTACCATCATCACAAATATTTTTGTGAAAGAATGTCTCCCATATCCCCAAATCCAGATTTCAACATGCGTTGACAAGCAGTAATTTATGTGAGAATAAAATAAAATAGATTTATTTTCCTAAAATAAAGACTAACTTTCAAGGAAGAAAAATAAGAATAACAACTGTCAATTGTGTTATGATATCTTGCTAATTTGATTTCTACTCTGGATAACTAAGGATCCAATAATGAAATGGATGCTTTATTGTGTTTAGACTACAGTGCTAAATAATTTAATCAAACCTTAGATAAGGTTTATGATATTTTATAGAAATGATTAAAGTTTATAAACAACTTTAAGTGTGGTATATTATTCTATCTAGTCTAGGTAGTTTTTATTCAATTCACTGGAAGAATTTAAAAGCAGAACTGAGCACATTCTGAGGAGGAAGTAAACCCTGATTAGTAAGTACTGCAATGTGTTCCCACCACCACCCACCACCTTCCCTCCAAAAAATGATTGGCAATTGCTTAAATAGGCAATGGAACAGTAGTTCAGATCATTGACTAAAGTTCCATATTACTCATTTTTTTGGGGAGATGAAGTCATAAAACAGTGGCTCAAGATAATGAAAACATGATAGGTATAAGAATTAATTTACTTTTCAGCGCCCATAGATTGTTTAGATGAGCACTGAGAAATCACTCCTAGCAAGGAGAAGATGGCCATATGGGTACTGGGGTTGAACCCAGATTCCCAGAATATAAGACTTTTCTCACTGTACTATCTCTTTATAGATATCTCTCTGTAAAATATCTGTTGGGTGACACGCCTTAGGCTTCAGCTACACTTAGCTTATGTGAAGAGCTATTCCCTGCCCTCAGAGAATCTCCAGAGGAGACACAATGGGAACTTGGGCAGAATTGTATTGATTTAATAATTTTATACAGCATAAATATTTTTATCATAAATCTTGCTTGCTCCAGTTCAATACTCTTCCTGTTCCCATGGGTCCCTGCATGGAGCATACATGTAGATATTCCAAGAGCACTGGGCCACGTTGGATCAACCATAATGTAATCAATTCTCCTGGTTCAAAGAGACATGCCAGTGTGCTTCTGGGCAAACTTACTTGTATCTGATTGTAAAGTTAGTGCCAAAGCGAATTATTCTGATGGATTTGGGACCTTAGTGGTACCCAGAGTCTAGGATCAGCTGGCTATATATTCATAGTAAGAAGTATTGATGCCGTTTTCTACAAGGTATATTCTGAACTTCTTTCTGGTTCAGAGATGCAGCCCCTCCTCACTCTGCTAGGGAGATTTTGCCTCAGGGAATCAGCTCTGGAGTTTGTGAAGCTTGAGGTATAGGGCCCACCCTGAAGATCTACATTTCAATAGGGTCATTTACTGGCTTCATCTCTAGATAGTCCAGTCCAGGATAAGCTGGGCTGGAAGGTTTTGGCGGGCTTCTATCTATAAAATAGTTAGGAGAAAAAAGAAGGCCTTTTTGCCATTTAGGCTTCCCCTTGCCTTCTCCCTCTCCTTTCCATTCTCTTCCCCATTAGGCCTTAGCACATGGTAGTGGCCATCTTGGCCTAGGGTTCTAAACCTACTTGTGGCTGGGGCCCAGCTAGGAACCTAAGTTTGGGGTTTTTCCTGTTGTTGGATTGTTTACCAGAACCTGTGAGAGTAAAGCCTTTTAAAACTGCACTGGATTCCTCAGTTTTCATCCATTCCCTGCTGGCTTCGGAGGTAGAAGGGAACTCGTTCCTTGGTATTGTTGGGAATCCCAGTGGCTCCCCAACAAAAGCCCCCCCAAATTTCTCCTCTGGATATATCACACATTAGATTTTGGTTTCTCTAATAATCAGCCCTCTCAACTGCATAAAGCAATTATTTGCAAGAAACAAAATGTCTGTATTTCTATCCTTTCTACTTCTGTCTATATGTCTTTCTCTTCCACCTATTGCATACAGGTTTTTGTTCTCTGCTCAGACTGTTAACTACATGTACCCCCTTATGAAAAATTTAAGTAACATTAGCAAATGAACCACATAGTTTTAAACAAAAGCAAGAAAAAAATTTAAAATTTTATGTTTAATTAATCAAATGTTCACTTGATCAGGGTCCATTAATTATTTTCCATTTCTAAATTTCTGTTTCCACAAAAATGAATGATCATGGGCTATGGGTTAACTATGTAAGAGTAAAACTAAGGAGGAGATCCAAAGTATACAGAGAAAAGTGACACATTGACCCATCATAAATGCCGGATCTTGCAACAATTATGACCTTCATAAAAGGTGGCTACAGATGATGCCCTATATTAATTCTTATGTCTGACCTAAGAATTAATATTTCCTGTTTTCAGTCTGAAAACTTAATAAACAAAAATAATCTAAATTAAACATATAAAAAAATTTAGTTTTCTCTCCATGTTTATAAAGTCAAATATTCATTTTTCTTTCAAGCTTATCAAAATATGTATATATTTATGAATAAATATGTTATGCAGATATTATCATTAATTAATTTTTGCGATATTGCATATAAATCCTAATTTCATTAATGTTAATTGAAAATCACTATCACTGATTTAAACCCTCATAAAATAATTTGTCCATTACTTTGCCTATGATCCCTAATATTCAAATATCACTTGTATCACTTGTATCACTTGTCTTCCCGTTGTTCATAGATTTGCTTGAGCGGGCACCAGTAATGTCTCCATTCATTGGGAATGAGGTCCATTATTGTTACTGTTTTGGCATATTGAATACATCAACAGGTAGATTGCCAGGCTCTGTCGTGGCTCTGGGTTCATCCCAGGGAGGGCCCAGTCTTTTTCTATGTCAGGCCATGAACCACGTAGTGCCCAAAGAGCAGAGACCGGGTGTCTACCACCTGCTGATGCAGCTGGACCCTGCATCCATACCTACAACAACTTGAGGGGCAGTATTCAAACATATTATATAATAATAATATTCAAATATATTGTTGAAAACTAACACACTATTATTAAGCTTCAAATTACGAAGATGCAAACAAATTTACATCAAATACATATTACAGTTCAAATCATAACCATAGCTTATTCAATAAATTGCATTCTTCTAGTGACTATGACTATCACATCATTGTCCAATAGAGATTCAGCTGAAAGTATTTATGGCTAAACCTTTTCATAGAAGTATGGGGCCAAAGAGATAGTACAATGGGCATGGTACTTGTCTTGCATACAAGCAATCTTGCTTTGATTGCGGCAACCCATGTGATGCCTTGAGCACTGCCAGAAGTAATTCTGGAGTACAAATTCAGGAATAACACTTGAGCATTACCTAATGTGACCAAGATCCCTCCTCCCAAGAAATATTATATAGAATTTGTTACTCTAGGGAGATTTTCACAGAAAGTAGTCTATAACCCAGTGTTATATATATTAACTAAGTTTTACTTATACATAAAATCATTACATAATGACTATTTTGGAGGGTGCATCTGATTATTACAATAATTAGAAAAAAACTGTTTATAATAATATAGTTGAAAATGTTACTTTCAGGCTTTTCATGGGACCATTATACTTTGGTCCCACCCTAAGTATCAAATTAGGCCTTTCCACTGAAGGCCCTTATGCTGATGGCACATTTTGGAAACAAGAATCAGTTCTTGGTTTAGAACAGAGTCCTTGAGAAAAAAGGTATTGTGAAAAAAAAGTTGACACAGCTAGAAGATAAAACCAGCAACATAGATGCACCCAGAAAGCCCAGGAATAGTGGGGGATATTTCCCAGGTGTTGACCCGAACAGAGAGTGTAGAACTCTGGGGTAGCACTGAAAAGAGAATAGCAGAACTACAACTGAAAGATAATATAGCAAGATGTCAAGAACTCTAGGACTAGAGGGAAGGTTGTTATTAGGAGAGTCCAAAATCAGAGTGCAAGGAGGGAATAATGTGCTTTGCTGCATGTAACCATGTTAGATTTCTTCCCCAGAGCTGGTCTGTTCTTTCAACTCTGGGTCCCGAGATTTCTGGGAAGTACCATGTATGCAAAAAGTTATAAAGATCACATGGTTCCACTTCAGATGGAACATAGAAACTGTGGAATTTGGTAGAATAATTTTCCCATGGTGATGAACAGTTACATACATATTTTATTTTATTGAGTCCAATTAAGCTAAATAATACTAATTCCTAATTTTAATAAAATGGGTAGTGTCAGGGAGCCACTGCGGAACAGTATCAAGACAGAAGTTCTCTTCTACTTTCGAGGCCACTGGAGAATGGATGAAAACTCACGAGTCTGGTGAAATTCCAATAGGCTTTTAATAGAACAAGCTCTACCACAGCAATTCAATATAAAGGAAGACCTCTAACTCTGGTCAGAACTTAGACCATGCACAAGGGCCCAACTCTACCACCAAAGAGGATCCTACCAGATAGAGTCCCACAAAGTAGATTCAGTGGGTGTGGTGCTACTACAGGCATAAACAAATGATTATTCTGAGGACTAATCCCTTCTTTTGAGATTATCTCTTATGTAAAACACTGGAGAGAGAGAGGGGCTGGTATAAAGTAATACATATTAACTTCATGGACTTCATGTAATCTAGATGGTATCCACAATGTCCTTATTTATTATTTGCTCCTGGATGATTCTGAGTATCTTGTTCTCTGTATACTGAAAGGGTCATGCTCACCCGCTTGAGGACAAACTAGTAGATCTTATTTTCTTAAACGATAGTCTCAACATAGCCAGGGTTTTAGTCTCCTGGTAAATTCTAACTGTCCCATGCTGGGTCCAGTGGGTATAAAGAGGAGCTGTGCCCAATCTAGATAACATAGAAGTCTTATAATAAGACAGAAGTTACTCACTCAGAGTCAAGGTGACTTTTGTAACTGCCACACCCTCCATTAGTGTTCACATAGAAGATCTCATTAGCATGAACTCTGGCTTAAGAATATGTAAATAGATTAAACTGTGAGTTCACAGACTAAACAGATTAAATAGCAAATCTCCCAAGCTAGCCAGGCGTGTCATCCAATAGGGTACAAAAGATGAGTCCATAAATTTTGAAATAAAAACTGTAAGTTAAAAAAATGAGAACTTCTTGGGTATTTTTTTTTTTTTTGCTTTTTTGGTCACACCCGGCGACGCTCAGGGGGTTACTCCTGGCTCTGCACTCAGGAATTACTCGGTGCCGCCTGGGCCGGTGCTCGGGGGACCATATGAGATGCCGAGGATCAAACCCGGGCTGGCATGGGCGGCCGCGTGCAAGGCAAACGCCCTACCCGCTGGGCTATCGCTCCGGCCCCTTCTTGGGTAATTTTAAGTATAAAATATGTACTAAGTTCTCTTTTACTGCTTATTTTTTTTCTTTTATATTTCTTTCTTCAAAATCACTTTCTTATAAAAGTTAATATCTTTGATACTCCTTGATCACTTGACATCCCGTTATTCATTGATTTGCTCGAGAGGGCACCAGTAATATTTCCATTTGACCCTATCATGTGCCAGTGTAGCCCAATGGCATCTGGTTGATTCAAGAATGCGAAGAGCCTCGAACTATTTGTTCAGGGTATTGACAAGGAAATCTGACCATCTTGTAGGTGGGCGGCCACATGATCTTTTGATATCCCGTGGGATCCAGTCAGTAATGGCTCTGATCCAGGGGTCCTCTCCAATTCGCATTACATGATCAGCCCATCTGAATTTGATGCCTTGGCAAACAAGACAGCATCCCTGATTTTGGAACAGTGACGGAGGTCAGAACTCCAGATTCCTTCTCTCACTTGAGTGAGGCGTGATATTCCAAGCATGGCTCTTTTCGATTCCTCTTTGGGAGACCCGAATAGCATTCTCATCCTGCTTTGTAGGGCCCAGGTCTCTGAGGCATATCTTAATGCAGGGAGAATGGTAGAGTAAAAGAGATGTGCCTGGAGCTGGAGGTTCTTTGTCCTTTTAGCTATTTCTTTGATGTCTTTGAAGGTATTCCATGCCGCTCTTTTCCTCTTGCGCAGCTCAGGTTTTAGGTCATTCATCATGTTGACTTCTCGACCTAGGTACACATAACCACTGCATTCAGAGATGTTTGTTCCATTGAGAGTGAATGGGGCCTCTGGAACTAGTTCATTTTTTCATGAACACAGTTTTGTTGAGATTCAGCTATAGACCTATCTTTCCACATTCCCAGTCAAAGTCATCCAGCATTTGTGCCGCTTGGCTAATGTTTGTTGTTATTAGAATGATGTCATCAGCGAAGCAGAGGTGGTGTAGTTGCCGGCCATCTACCTTCACTCCTATTCCTTCCCATTTTAATTGCCGCATGATGTTTTCGAGAGTGGCGTTGAAGAGTTTTGGTGAAATAGTATCACCCTGCCGAACCCCTCTTTTGACGTCAATGATCAGTTCCTTGTAGAATGGTGAGAACCTGGTGGTGAAGCCGTAATATAGCTCACGAAGGATCTTTATGTATTGGGTTTGTACACCCTTTTTGGCTAGGGCTTCGATCACCGCTTCAGTCTCCACAGAGCAAAAGCAAAGGCTTTCTTTAAAATCAATAAACCTGATAGACCAGCATCTTGAACTCTCTATAAACTTCAATGAGCTTGGTTATCGTGTGGATATGGTTGATTGTGCTGAATCCTTTTCAGAAGCCAGCTTGCTTGCATGGGTGTCCTTCATCTAATGCTCTGCCAATCCTGTTCAGGATGACTCCAGTGAACAGTTTGTAGATGATGGACAACAGGCATATTGGACGATAGTTGCCAATGTCATCAATGTCTCCCTTCTTGTACAGTAGAACTGTCCTGCTGGTTTTCCATTGGGAGGGTATCTTACATTCAAATAGGTAGAGTGTGAAGGGCCGAGCTACTGTATTATTGAATACTGATGGCAGATTCTTCAGGTGTTCGGTCTGATCTTTTTTCAATCATCTTCACCATCACTTTCTTATAAATAGTTAATATATTTGACAATTTTAAAAAACTATTAATTACTATTAAAATTACTGTTTAAAAAAGTATTTAACTGACTTCGATAGTTAATGACAAAACAAGATAACAGATAATACTAGTAAGTTTTGATTGTCATTTCCTGAAAAATAAATTTCTAAATTTATTTATCAGGCAAAAATTAAAACTCATCAACTTGACAAGCCTTAATTTATAGATTCAATATTGCATGTTTAATTGTAATCTACAGTAGAAAGAAACATTGGGTTTTTTATATCTAATTTCACAGGAACTTTTAGGTTAAACTATCAAAAATTGTTTAAGGAGTTTAACGCTCATAATTCAGAAAGTTGGTAGGCAAGTAATTGTGGTTGCTGTGGCAAAGAAAGAAGGGCATCCAAACGTCTGCTGAATCATGAAATAATCATTACAAAAAGCTTAAGATGATTTCTCCAAGGTGTGTTTCAGTAATCATTCAACTATCTTTAATTTGTTTTCTTTTGTTTTCTTGCCTATGATATTCCTTCTTAGGTTTTCAGATTTATTAACTCACTTTTTCTGTTGTGTCCCTAATTAGAGAATCCATAGGGACTTTCTTTTTATATCTAATTTTCTTTTACAACTGAATGAGAACATTCTGAATTACTGATTTCTTTATTCTAAATGAAATTCATACATTTGAATGTTGGCAGTTTTAGATTTCAACTTATCCCATAAACTTCTAAGCCTAACTCTCTGAAATGGAATTTTAAAACCATTGCTTCAATATTTCACTCCTCTAGAACATCGAGATCTGGAAATTAAAATACTGTTAGATAGAGGGAAAATCACAAAGAGAAAAAATTCTTGCAACTTTATATGGTCCAAGTATATTAACGCACTATAAATTTTTGTGACTGTGAAAAACAATTGATATTGGTGACTTATTTTTTAAATTTTCTTATTGTTATTCACATTTCACAACAAAACTGTAAAGCGATACAGTCTACTTACTAATAATAACTTTTAAATTATTGCTCCCAAGGGTACAGAAAATAGTTAAAGAGTTTAGGCAGTAGCATTTAACTTGACTGGCTCTGATTCAGTCTTGGTCACTGTATATGTTCCCCCAAATAATCTGAGACATGATCCCTGATCACAGAGTGAGAAGAAATTCCTGAGTAGTTCCAGGTATGACTATAAATGTCCCAAATTAAAATAATGTTATCAATTCTTATGAGGACATAAGAGAATATTGGAGAATTACTATAGAAAATGTGCAATATTTATATTTATAAAGTTTATAGTCTTTGTTTTATTACATATATCTTTATTTTTATTAAGTTTTTTCATAGTGTGGAGATAATTTGATTAACTATGCCAATATAGTCAGGCCAGATAATAGTGCTAAGAAAACATTGTTATATCTTTGGTTTAGTTTGTCACTCTTTTTGTTGCTCTTATTTATCAGGCCACTAGGAGGTACTCAGGAATTATTCCTGGTTTTGCACTTAGTGATCACTCCTGGCAGCGTTCAAGGAAATATGTCTGGTGTTGGCTATCTAACACAATCCATCCCATACAAGGCAAGTGTTTTACCCATTGTACTGTTTCTCCAGTCTAATTTTTCACCACTTTTTAATATTCAGCTTTCCTCTATTTGTATAGCTTTGTTGTATCTCTTGCAATCTCCTTCCTCGGTAGCTATCTTCATATCTGTGTTATGTTGTATGGTACAGTAATACTATAAGTCTAAAAATGTGCATATTTATGCTTTTTGAAAATATTCATTAACTGAGAAAAAATATGGCATATGTAAACTTTATGTTTTGATAAAGTACTATGGGCTCTCTCAACTACCATCCCCCATCTGTCTCTATGGTTGGCACTTATTTTTTTTCCTTCTACTACCTATCTATCACCTATCTTAGTCTTAAAATATGCTGCCACTTATAGTTTCATTCGTTTTACACATGTCCCTTTAGTGTCTGTATGAGGGCTGATTTAGTTATGATACATTTCCTTAAGTTTTATTTATTTGAGAGGCTTTTATCTACTTATGCATATTCTAGGTTTAAAAATTATGTGTATATTATTATGGTTGCAGTCATTTTCTATTCAGAAATGTACACATATAAAACTCACTTTTGGTTTTATTAACATACTTGTATGTACATTTATATGCATATACATATATATTTCTATATATTTATTATACACACATTATGTATATAAGGTCCCTTTAGAGCTTTAATTTATAAAGTGACATGGTGATAGTACAGTAGGGAGAACATTTGCTTTACACTCATGGACCTGGGTTTGATCCTGCACACTGTACAGTTCATTTGGGCTTGAGCCGGTCCAGATGCTCTCTAATCCAGGTGAGGCCCAAACAAAATAGATTTGCAGTTGGAAAATTTAGAAAAGTAAAATAGCTTCTTTAAATAGCGATTTTTCTTTGGAAAACCTTTTGTTGTTAATGTTAATGTGTGTGTGCCTGTTCCTTTGCTAATCTTTTTGATTTTTGCTATCTTGTTTTGAGCTAGTTTCAATCTTTGACTTAGAACTTTTTGCTCTTAAACTGCTCTATTGCAGTCTTTTGTTCAACCACTTTATTTTTTCTGTTTTAGTTGAAATTTTGCTCCATTGGCAGCCTTAATTTAGTGAATATCATTAGGTTCATTTAGTTGATTTCTTCAGGAAATTCATATGACTCAGTTTTACTGAGTCTTCCAATGCTTTTGCACTGATTCATCAATGCACATGAGATTTTAATTTGGGTTTCCCATTTTACATGATTATGTCTGATATTCTGTGTGGTTATTAACAGAGCACAGAGGTTTTTACACCTGTGACCCTGTTTTTATAGCCATCACTGCCCAGTGAAGTCCAAAGTGTAATAGTGAATTATATGTAAATAGAGCCTGGAGCTTTACTGTTACAACTTATCAAATACTCAAGCAGTGTTGGGTTGTAACCAGAGGTCTAAAGTGTCTTGTGCTAGGGATATGCTATAATTTAGCATCACACAACCCAGTGATAATGGATGGTTTTGGTTGGAAGTCATTGTCATTAACTGTATGCCAAGTTTTAACAGACTCAAGCATCAATTGGAGAGTCACAGCTATAAGGGACTGACAACATCCTTTACAAGGTAAAATGGACTTTATGGAAATCAGAAGGTTCATAATCACAAGTGTCTAGTAACATCTATTACTTTAATGTCAAGTATGCATCAGTGGTTATTAGAAAATTCAGTCTTGTGTGCTTGAAAGCCTCTAAAACTTCAAGGTCTTACACAAAATTGACAGCAAGCTTAAGAAATTTTGCTAGGTTTTGTATCTTATTATAGTCTGCTAGTTTAATTTCACATGGTGACAGAGGGTATACAGGAGATAGCATGGAGCAAATAATAGTAAAGGATCAAAACAGCAATGGGACACTCAACATAGGAAACACTTTAAGAGTTCAAATAATTATCAATGACTCAACATATGAGGTTTTCTTCCTGATAAATGGTAGGGATAGACCTGATTGTCTGTCAAGTAAGAAATATTGATCATTTTCTCTTCACATCCAGGTACTCACTAGTGATTTCTAATATTTCCTCAGGGATATACCTTTAATGGCTATTAGTAAGGAGCATGTCCTTCAGTATTGCATCTGTCAGCAATGAAATCTCCCAAAGTATGAGAGGTGGCAAAACTGGCGCCTGCTGTCAATTCAAACTCTAGTTTACAGTATATAAACTTGCTTTTCAGACAATTGTCATGGTACTCCACCAGATGTTTGGAGTGTAAATTGTTTTGAACAACACAGAACTGCTGCAGTCAAAGCACAGCATTATGAAAGTATTTCCTCACTATAACTTTTAGAACCAGTGTGGATTTCTTAGTGGCGGCATCTCGCAGGCTATAATTTTAGGTGCTGTCTTTTTTGTACCTTGCAAAATAAAATGTCAGTAAATCTGGTCTCAGGACATTTTATACAAAAGGTGAAATATGTTTTGGTGTATATTCAATAACAAACTAACTTGCTATTATTGTAGGAAGGAAAGTTTTTCCCTGTTAGTTCATCTTTGGGACTGGCTCTTGATTTGATCAATTATTATTTCCCTAAATGGATTAATCTTGCTAGCTAGTTTTTTAATTATTTTCTAAGTTTTAAAAGTTACTTTTTAAAGTTTTTTCTTAAAAGCTTAGAAAATAAATTTTCTAAGTGCCTGAAAAATTGACAAATAGAACCTTCTTAAATTATTTTTTTACATTTTTAAGTAAAAAAATTATTAAAGAACTGTGATTCACAAAATTATTTAGGCAAATGATACTTCATTCAATCCACCACCAGTGTGAACTTCCTTCTATTAGTGTTCCCGTAATATCTCCCCCAAACCCCAACCCATCCCTGCCTGTCACATTGAAAGACGCAGTACAAAGTTTCAGTGTTTGCAGCTTTGAGCTCGTGTTTTCAGTTTTGTTTGGCTCGTGTTTTGAATATATAGCTATGTCTGGAAAAATATTACGGAGAGTAAGGAGTTCGTCTTGCCAGAGTACAGCCAAGGTTCAATCCCCAGCACCTTAAAAGGTCTAATGAGCCACTCCAGGAGTTATCCCTGAATGAAGAACCAGAAGTAAGCCCTGAACACAGCTGGGTGTTACCCAAAATCAAACCAGAACAAATAGAAAAGGAAAAACTATTTCTTACCATTTTTTGATATTCCATTATAATTACTTAACTGTTTCCTGAATTTGAGCACAAAAAAGAAACATGCAATTTACTTTTTGCTTCACAAAGTAACTCACTCATTTTCCTTTTAAACCCCAGAAAAGTATGTCTAGTATGTTATTTAGCATACTACTTGATGTCTTAGATCTTTTCTCTAATTAGAGAGCATACTCTCCTTAAATAAAATATACAAATACTTAAGCATTTATATGTTTATACATAAATATATATGTAGATGTGTTAAATATGTTTTAATAAATATGTTCTTTTAAAAGACTCATATTTGGTGAAATAAATACATTTAAATTTTAGCAGTGCAATTCTATTTTTAGTGGTGTATATTCCTAGATGAAACCTATTTCTGTCTATAGAAACTGCATCACTATAAACTTCTCATGTTCCTTCTCAGAATATATACCAACCAGAAAAGCTCTTTTCTATTTGTTACACACATACCATATGATTACAATTACATATAATGTTCTATTTTTATCTCATACTTCACTTTAAACACAGGATGTACTTTAATCATTTGTGACACTGTTCTTATTAGTATATGTTCCTTTGTAATGTTGTGTAGGAGTTGAGTGAAAAATCTTCAGAATTTTGCTTTGTGTCAGAAACAAAGTATATTATCTGTGGGTGAGTGGCAAAAGAGATGAAATTGAAAAATCATGTTGGTTACTAAAATATTTATTATGAGAATCTGGAAAATTGGAGTGAATCTAAATAAAAATTAAAATTAGACAGATTGGTAACCTAAATCAAAATTGAACAGATGATTTTAAGGGAAAACTTGGTTTCGTTTTGTTTAGACAAGTTGAGGGAACTACTTTTTAAAAAAAAATTTTCTATACAGCAACAAAGAATATAATAATCTTTTCTGTTTTGTGCATTGTAATAAACAACAACCCATTTCGTCTTATAATCACATAGTTTATAATTTAAACATTTATTTAATAAACAACTTTAGGTGAGTCCTATGTACTTTTATTAATATTTGCAACTAAGTTTATTTTTAAAATGTTGCCAAATGATACCTCATTTAATAAGTGCTGCAACATTATATGACTGAAACCCAGTCATGAACAGCTTGGTAAATGTCTCATGGTGTTATAACAGAAAATAATTTAAAAAAAAGAAAGAAGGAAAGAAAGAAAATAAATAATGCCAAATATTTCATTTACATAAACTAAAATAATTAAGCTAAAACAAAATATTTTACTTACACAATTATATGAATTCTATCTTATCTTATTCGGATTGTATATACATAATACTAAAATTTGAATTATTTTATAATCACTGAGAAACGCACTATGGCAAAAATATATAAATATATATATGGTATACATATATAGGTAATAATAGCTACCTGAGCAAGTAGAATCTGTGTTATTAAAATTCAGAGTTCTAAATATTTTTATTTATTACATAAAGTATAAAATAGTAATGGTTAGAAGGCAGTAACTCAACTTTATTAATGAAGGTAAAAAGTAGAGATATAAAAGCAGTGTGGTAAACCTTGATTAAGAATGTAGAAGATATTCTATTTCTTATCTATAACACACTTATCTTTCTTGTACCAAATAATATAATTCATGGAGTCTTATAAAGCATAAAACTCCCACTTCCATAGTAATGAAAAAATTTAATGAGAATAATTTTATGCTAAGATATTTGAGAAAATATGTCATGGAAGGTATTGTTAATGATAAATTGTTTGCTCTAAATTTATTTTTAGCTAAAATAATGTTTATGTTTTAAAATCTATTTTATATTATGTTCTATTTATGTTATTTATGTTATAATAATAATTTTATAATGTTACTTATGTTATATAATGTTATTTATATTTATCATATTATTTATCTTATAAATAAAATTTATGTTATATTGGAATACATTACTCAGACCTGGTATCTATAAAGTATAAGCAGAAAACATTCACTTTGGTACACAACTTATTTAATTAAAATTATGCAGCTATAACAGTATATTAGTTCAGCACTGTGAATTGATAAGTCATACACTTTTTAAATTTTACTAAAATATTCATCCATTTCTAGGTCCCTTTGTATTAAATTTATGCTAACTAAATACTGCATGTGTCAAGGTTTTTTGAATTTCTGATAGTCCCACTATGCATTACTATCATCACATTGATTATACAGTAATATCTATAATCCTGTAGCCTTGTATCCCTTTAAAGTCTGAAAGTTTATTTCAATGTCAACTACTTCAATGGTACTCTTTAAATTACAGATTGAAGCCAATCTAGAGATTTTTCAGGAATAAGGATACTTCCAATTTAGATATATTATTCAAGGCATTAGTCCAGTTCAGGAGATGTCTTTTTCCTGAAAAGACATAGATAAGTCCTGGTAAGAGTCTCATTCCTAAAAACAAATTATTTAATATGCTTCTACTTAATCTTTCATTATACTACGAAATGATTGCATTAATGCAGGTTAATGCAAATCATTTCTGACCAAAGTTTTTATAAAGTGTAAGACACATGTTCATATGTTCAATAAAACAAATTTAATGTTTCCAGTGCCCAGAATTTATTTTTAAGGATAATTTGTTCTGTTTTTTTTTTTTTGGGGCGGGGCAGCACAGGGACAGCACCCATGAGTGCTCAGAGATTACTCCTGGATGTGTACTCAGAGATCACTTCTGGTAGGTCTTCTGAGATCATTTGGGTGCCAGCAATCAAACACAGGTTAGCTGAGAGGAAGACAAGCATCCTTCCCTCTGTCTTATCATTCTACCTCGCCATGGATACTATGTTCTTAATAGCAATATCAATAGATTCACTGTATACCAAAACACACATTTTGGGGGTTTTGTGTGTTTGTTTTGGGGGCTGTAACTAGTAGTACTTGGGGGTTACTCTTGACTCTACACTCAAAAATAGTTGCTGTTGGGGCTCTGGGGACCTTATGTGGTGCCAGGTATCAAACCTGATTAAGCTACCTGCAATGAAAATGACCTGTCTACTCTGCACTCTCTCTAGTCCCTAAACCACAGTTTCCATGCCTGTTACAAGAAATTACACTAATTTAGAAAGTATTCTAACAAATGTTTAGTATATCTGATCAAAACAACCCATAAAATGACTGGTCCAATCCTTTTGGAAAACAATATGGACATTCCTCCAAAAACCAGATACTGAGCTCCCATTTGACACAGGAATACTACTCCTGGGAATATAACCTGGAGACCCAAACACAAATAGAAGAAACACTATCTGCACTTTTGTATTCATCATAGCTCTATTCACAATAGTCAGAAACTAGAAACAACCTAATTAGCCAAGAAAGAAGACTGGCTAAAGAAACTATGGTACATCTACACAATGGAATACTATGCAGCTGTCAGAAAAGAAGTCATGAAATTTAAGTGCAAATGGATTGACATGGAGATTATCATGCTGAGTGAAACTAGTCAGAAGGAATAGGGAAGATAAAGAATGACTTCATTCATTCACTTGATCACTTAACATCCTGATATACATCAATTTGCTCGAGCGGGTGCCAGTAACATTTCCATTTGACCTTATCACGTGCCAGTGTAACCCAATGGCATCTGGTTCCTTCAGGAATACTAAGAGCCTCAAACCGTTTGTTCAGGATCTTGACAAAAAGTCTGACCATCTTGTAGGTGGGTGACCACGTCATATTTTGACTTCCTGTGGGATTCAGTCGGTAATGGCTTTAGTCCAGCGATTGTCTCCAAATCGCATTACATGTCCAGCCCACCTGATTTTCGATACCTTGGCAAACGAGACAGCGTCCCTGGCTCTGAAAAAGCGACGGAGGTCGGAGCTCCGGATTCCTTCTTTCACTTGAGTGAGGTGTGATATTCCAAGCATAGCTCTTTCGATTCCTCTTTGGGAGACCCGAATAGCATTCTCATCCTGCTTTTGTACGGCCAAGGTCTCTGAGGAGTATCTCAATGCAGGGAAAATGGTGGAGTCGAAGAGATGTGCCCGAGCCGGAGGTTCTTTTTTTTTTTTTAGCTATTCGATGTTATTGAAGGCATTCGATGCCGCTCATTTCCTCCTGCGCAGCTCAGGTTTTAGGTTGTTCATCATGTTGACTTCTCGACCTAGGTACACATAACTGCTGCATTCAGAGATGTTTGTTCCATTGAGAGTGAATGGGGTCACTAGAAGTAGTTCATTTTTCATGAACAGAGTTTTGTTGAGATTCAGCAGTAGACCTATCTTTCCACATTCTCAGTCAAAGTCAGTCAGCATTTCTGCCGCTTGGCTAATGTTTGGTGTTATTAGAATGATGTCATCAGCGAAGCGGAGTGATGTAGCTGCTGACCATCTATCTTCACTCCCATTCCTTCCCATTCTAATTGTCGAGTGATGTTCTTACTGGTGGCGCTGAAAAGATTTGGTGAGATTGTATCACCTTGCTGAACCCCTCTTTTGACATTGATGATCACTTCTTTGTAGAATGGTGAGATCTTGGTGGAGAATCCGTAATACAGCTCACGAAGGATCTTGATGTATTGGGTTTAAATGCCCTCTTTGGCTAGGGCTTCGATGACTGCTGCAGTCTCCACAGAATCAAAGGCTTTCTTTTAAATCAATGAACGTAAGACAGAGCGGCATCTTGAACTCCCTACAAACTTCAATGAGCTTGGTTACCATGTGTATATGGTCGATAGTACTGAATCCTTTTCAGAAGCCAGCTTGCTCGCAGGGTTGTCCTTCATCTAATGTTTTTCCAATCCAGTTCAGGATGCCTCGAGTGAACAGCTTGTAGATGAAAGACAACAGGCAGATGGGGAGATAGTTGCCAATGTTGTGGACGCCTCCCTTCTTGAACAGTAGAACTGTCCCTGCTGCTTTTCCATTGGGAGGACACCTTGCATTCAGACAGGCAGCGTGTGAAGAGCCGAGCTAGTGTATTGATGAGTACTGAGGCAGATTCTTCAGGTGTTTGGGTCTGACTTTTTCTGGGCCTGGTGCTGATCCCTTCTTTACCAACGTAATGGCATGTCGGATTTCAGAAGGGAGAACATTGGGGATGACATATCCATCCTGCGGAATTTGGTATGTTGGCAGGTGGACGTGGCTATCAAAGATATCTGAGTAGAAGGCATGGATAATCTTCTCCATTTCCTTTCTGGAAGATGTGATAGATCCATCAGGACGTTGGAGGGCAGTCATCTTGGTCTTATAGTTGGCAAAGGACAGGCGGACATCGTGAATGCTTTCCACGGCTTCTGCTGTGTCTTCCAATATTTCTGCTCTTCTCTCTTTGAGGTCTTCCCTTTATCGCTTCTCTGCACTGCTTTGCAAGCTTGGGTGTTAGCATTTGGTTGCCTCAGGCTCCGCCTTGCCACATTGGCGAATGAGCTGGAGAGTTTTTGAAGACATGCGTCCTTTTTGTGGCTTTTTCTCTCTCGGAATTCTTTGCACAATCATGGAGGTGCTGAACCAGTTGGTTGTGTTCTTCATCGATGTCATCAATGATGGTATCTTCCCATGTTGCGCAATGGTGCCAAGGAGTTCCCAGTTGATGATCATTCTGGGACTTCTCTTCTTACACTTTGCATCCTTTTCTCCCCATTTCGGAAAGTAGAATTTTGCATGAAGGAGAAGGTGGTCTGATCCAGTTTGGAATTTTGGGTTGACAGCAACATCAGTCAGGCAAAGCCATCAATTGAAGATGATGTGGTCAATTTCATTGTGGAACTGTACACCAGAAGATTCCCATGTCCAACATTTCGATTCAATCTTCTGGAACTGTGAGTTCCCATTAATGGTCTTGGTGGACATGATGAACTCAGAGCGGCTCTCACCCTGTTCATTCCATTCTAGGCCATGGGCCCTGATGTGGTGTTCTTCAGCCAATCTTCTTGGTCCTATCTTGGCATTAAAATCACTGACTATGATCTTGTAGAAGGTGTGATCATTTTTATAGAACTCATCCAGTTCCATGTGGAATTTCTCAATTTCTTCTTCCTTGCATGTGATATTGGTGCATAGACAATGAAGATAGAAACTGCTGGCAGTGGCCACATCTCTTCAAGTGTAATCATCCTATCTGGTTTGTTAGTCATTCAAATGAATCAATGTTCACGCCAATGCTCGTGTTGACAAGGACACCAATGCCACCGATGCCTCTTTCATCACATGTTCAGAGGAACAATTTTCAGAGGAACATTTCTTCTTCTTCTTCCTCTTCTTCTTCTTCTTCTCCTTCTTCTTCTTCTTCTTCTTCTTCTTCTTCTTCTTCTTCTTCTTCTTCTTCTTCTTCTTCTTCCTTCTTCTTCTTCTTCTTCTTCTTCTTCTTCTTCTTCTTCTTCTTCTTCTTCTGTTTCTGCTTCTTCTTCTTTCTTCTTCTTCTTCTTCTTCTTCTGTTTCTGCTTCTGCTTCTTCTTCTTCTGTTTCTGCTTCTTCTTCTTCTTCTTTCTTCTTCTTCTTCTTCTTCTTCTGTTTCTGCTTCTGATTCTTCTTCTTCTGTTTCTGCTTCTTCTTCTTCTTCTGTTTCTGCATCTTCTTCTGCTGCTTCTGCTTCTGCTTCTTCTTCTTCATTCATTAATGAGATGCAAAAATATACAAGTATTCTACTAATTATGGGAAATGGTAACGCCAAACTAGAACTGAGTGTTGAATGTACACAAAGAGATTTACATGATAATTTCCAATGTCTGCTGTATGGCAAGCCACAATGTGTAAAAGAAGAGCAGAGAGAGAGAGAGAGAGAGGAAAACGAAAATTGCCTGTTATAGAGGCAGGCTGGAGTGAAGAGGGAGGGAATTTGGGACCACTGGTGGAGGGAATGGGAATAGAGCACTGGTAGAGGGATGTGCTGGAACAATATATGAACAATAATGAATATTTTTGTAATTGCATATCATAATGTTACAATATATACAAGCGCAGGAATGCCTGAAAGCAGGAATGCTTGAGCCTAAGAAACAGGTACACCCGGCAGAGCAGAAACCAGCATTCCCCGTTGAACCCCCTGCATTCCATGGACCACGAGAGCAACTTCCGACCCGAGTCCACCATCCCGATGGAGCCTCGGAGGAGCCCAGAGAAACCCCCCCACACCTTGCTGGCAGCGATCTTCACAATCCACACTCTGCAGCAGGTAAGATCTCCACCCAGCAGATTAATCCAGTTCCCAGCCCACAGATTAATCCAACCTCCAGCCTGGCTTGTCAGAAACCCAGCCTACAAGGACCCACCATGCAGAGACCCGCCCTTCAGAGGAGAGTATTCAAGCACAGGAATGCTTAAGCCTAAGACACAGGTACACCCGCAGAGCAGAAATCAGCTTTCCCCATTGCAAGTAGCCGAGCAGCAGCCGCACGATTTACCTCCAAATTACCATAAATATTCTACCCACCCCTCTGAGAGAGTCCCACAAAGTAATGAGAATATAGCGCCCGCATGGCAGAGCCTGGCAAGCTGTCCGATGTGTGTTCGATATGCCAAATCCATTAACAGAAATGTTTCTTTTCCTGACCCCGAAAGAGCCCTCAATATGCCAGCAGTAAGAAAGGCAAACAAGCAGTGCCTGACAAAATTTCATGGCCATCCTAGGCTGCCCAAACGAAGAAGGACTAAAATGACTCTCTGTATTTTCAATGCACTTACACTGGCATCGGAAGCATATATTGAGGATCTGATGCTGCAAGCAAAAAAGATCAAGTACGATATCATTGGTCTGACTGAGACGGGGAGGCGTCAGTTGCATCATGCTGTATTTGACACCAGAAAAGAATTGTTCCTTGGAACATGTGACAAAAAGAGGCATCGGTGGCATTGGTGTCCATGTCAACACAAACATGGCCGTAAACATTGATTCATTTGAATGCCTAACAAACAGAATAGGACGATTACACTTGAAGAGATGTGGCCCACTGCCAGCAATTTCTATCTTCATTTTCTATGCACCAACATCCACATACAAAGAAGATGAAATTGAGAAATTCTACATGGAATTGGAGGAGTTCTATAAAAAAAAGATCACACCTTCTACAAGATCATAGTCGGTGATTTTAATGCCAAGATAGGACCAAGAAGATCGGCTGAAGAACTCCACATCGGGACCCATGGCCTAGAATGGAACGAACAGGGTGAGAGACTATCTGAGTTCATCATGTCCACCAAGACCATTCATGGGAACTCACAGTTTCAGAAAGCTGAAGCGAAACGTTGGACATGGGAATCTCCTGGCGGACAGTTCCACAATGAAATTGACCACATCATCTTCAACCCACGGTTTTGTCTGACCGATGTAGCTGTCGTCCCCAAATTCCAAGCAGTATCAGACCAGAGTCTCCTTCGTGCAAAATTCTACTTCCCCAACAAGGAGAGAATAGTGCAAAGTTTAAGAAGAGAACTCCCAGAATGACCACCAACTGGGAACTCTTTGGCACCATTGCAGCAACATGGGAAGATACCATCATTGATGACATCGATGAAGAATACAACCGACTGGTTCAGCACCTCCATGATTGTGCGAAGAATGCCGAGAGAGAGAAAGACACAAAAGGACGCCTGTCTTCAGAAACTCTCGAGCTCATTTGCCAACGTGGCAAGGCGCGAGCCTCAGGAGACCAAATGCTAACGTCCAAGCTTGCTAAACGGTGCAGAGAAGCAATAAAAGAAGACCTCAAAGACAGAAGAGCAGAAATACTGGAAGATGCAGCAGAAGCCAGGAAAAGCATTTGCACTGCCCGCCTGTCCTTTGCCAACTATAAGACCAAGATGACTGCCCTCCGACGCCTTGATGGATCTATCACATCTTCCCGAAAGGCAATGGAGAAGATTATCCAGGACTTCTACTTAAATCTCTTTGAGAGCCACATCCACCTTCCCACATACCAAATTCCACAGGATGGATATGTCATTCCCAACGTTCTCCCTTCTGAAATCCGACATGCCATCCCGTCGTTAAAGAAGGGAACAGCACCAGGCCCAGACAAAATCAGACCCGAACACCTGAAGAATCGGCCGTCAGTACTCATCAATACACTAGCTCGACTCTTCACATGCTACCTGTCCGAATGCAAGGTGCCCTCCCAATGGAAAACCAGCAGGACAGTTCTTCTGTTCAAGAAGGGAGACATTCACGACATCGGCAACTATCGCCCCATCTGCCTGTTGTCTGTCATCTACAAGCTGTTTACACGAGTCATCCTGAACAGGATTAGCAGAACACTATATATAGGACAACCATGCGAGCAAGCAGGCTTCTGGAAAGGATTCAGCACAATCGACCATATCCACACGGTAACCAAGCTCATTCAGGTTTGTAGGGAATACAAGATGCGGCTCTGTCTCACGTTCATTGATTTACAGAAAGCCTTTGATTCTGTGGAGACTGAAGCAGTCATCGAAGCCCTAGCAAAACAGGGTGTTCAAACCCAATACATCAAGATCCTTTGTGAGCTGTATTACGGATTCACCACCAGGATCTCACCATTCTACAAAGAAGTGATCATTAATGTGAAAAGAGGGGTTCAACAGGGTGATACCATTTCACCAAAGCTCTTCAGCGCCACCCTCGAGAACATCATGCAACAATTAGAATGGGAAGGAATGGGAATGAAGATAGATGGTCGACAACTACACCACCTCCGCTTCGCTGATGACATTGTTCTAATAACACCAAACATTAGCCAAGCGGCACAAATGCTGGCTGACTTTGACCGAAAATGTGGAAAGATAGGTCTACAGCTGAATCTAAAGAAAACTATGTTCATGAAGAATGAACTAGCTCCAGAGGCCCCAATCACTCTCAATGGAACAAACATCTCTGAATGCAGCAGTTATGTTTACCTAGGTCGAGAAATCAACATGATGAATGACCTAAAACCTGAGCTGTGCAGGAGGAAGAGAGCGGCATGGAATGCCTTCAAAGGCATCGAAGAAATAGCTAAAAGGACAAAGAACCTCCGGCTCCGGGCACATCTCTTTGACTCCACCGTTCTCCCTGCATTAACATACGCCTCAGAGACCTGGGCCCTACGAAAGCAGGATGAGAATGCTATTTGGGTCTCCCCAGAGAGGAATAGAAAGAGCTATGCTTGGAATATCACGCCTCACTCAAGTGAGAGAACGAATACGGTGTTCTGACCTCCGTCGCTATTCCAGAATCAGGGATGCTGTCTCGTTTGCCAAGGCATCGAAAATCAGATAGGGCTGGACATGTAATGCGATTTGGAGACAACCGCTGGACTAGAGCCATTACTGACTGGATCCCATGGGATGTCAAAAGATCACGTGGCCGCCCACCTACAAGATGGTCAGACTTCCTTGTAAGGACCCTGAAGGAACGGTTTGAGGTTCTTCATATTCCTGAATCAACCAGATGCCATTGGGCTACATTGGCACGTGATAGGGTCCAATGGAAATGTTACTGGCGCCCCCCCCGAGCAAATCGATGAATAACGGGATTCAAGTGATCAAGTGATCAAGTGGTACAATAAAAAATTTTAATGCGCAAGTATATTATTCTCTGATGTCTGGAAGGTTGGGTGTTGTATTCTTTCATTTTCTTGTCTTCTAGGATTCAACTCTTATTGCAGCTCTCAGAAAGGAAAAGGTAATGAATGTAAGAAATTATAATGGCTTTGACTTTGAAAACCCACTGTTGGGGCCGGAGCAATAACCAGCCAGTATGGCATTTGCCTTGCACGCGACCAGCCTGTGGTGGCCCGGGTTCGATCCCTGGCATCCCATATGGTCCCCGAGCACCACCAGGAGTAATTCCTGAGTTCTGAGCCAGGAATAACTCCTGAGCATTGCTGGGTATGACCCAAAAAGCAAAAAAAAAAAAAAAAGAAAGAAAGAAAGAAAGAAAACCCACTGTTCAGGTACAAATAATAATAGAAATGTTAAGCAATACCTAAATAATGCCTTGAATTATTTTTTACAAGACTGTAATTGAGACTTAAGGACATGTTGCCAGATGACAACTAACACTAGTGTAAGGATATCCCAACACCATATCCTGAGGGTTCTTATAGTTCATTCCTCATAAACCTGAGTCACTTTCAACTAAGGGTTTATTTTCACTGAGCTTATTTATTTATAGAGCTTATTTATTTATATACCACATATAAGTGAAATCATCTAGGATTTGTTTTTGTCCTTCTGACTTATTTCTCCTAAAGTGACACACTCTGGTTCTATTTGTGCTAAAGCAAAAAATGATGGCATCATATATTTTATGTATTAATATAATATATTTACAACATTTATTTCACAGTATTGATTTATTATTGCAATTCTAATTTATCAACCCATGTCCAGATTATCAATAACCCAGAAAAATCCTTCATACCTCTCCCCTGAAACTCCTGCTGTTCTGTTGGCAACATTTCCATATCTGTTTCCTTTGGTGATTACCTAGACCTGCTAGTTCAGCTTTATACTAAACGTATGAGTGTAGCCATCAATATTTGGCTTTTTCTATTTTATCCAGTTAGTGCAAATATGCAAGACTTAATATTTTCTCATAGCATCTTAGTATTTCCATTGTGTGTATAGAAGATGATGATGATAGATAGATGATAGTAGATAGATAGGTAGATAGATGATAGATAGAAGATAGATAGATAGAGTAGATAGATAGATAGATAGATAGATAGATAGATAGATAGATAGATAGATAGATAGATAGATAGATAGATAGATAGATAGATAGATAGATAGATAGATAGATAGATAGATAGATAGATAGATAGATAGATAGATAGACAGACAGACTGACAGTCAGACAGACAGTCAGACAGACAGACAGACAGAGACAGACAGACAGACATACAGCTGATATATAGACGGACAGACAGAAGGATGGATAGATTATTTCATCATCAGCTCATCAATTGTTGGTTAATAGATTATTTTTAGACATTGGCTACTATGAATAATGTCATAATAAACTTATGTGTGGCACTATCCTTATGGACAAAAATTCTGTTCTTTTGATGAATTCCAGAAAAAGGAATAATATCTCATACAGCAATTCTATTCTGAGAAATCTTAACATCATTTTCCATAATGGCAACAGTTCACAGTGAATGGAGATTCTTTTCCTCTACTTCTTGTCAGTACTGCTTGTTTTCATTATTTCTAATATATGCATTTCTTAAATAGATCTTGAAACATGTGTAACACCCTCATTGCATAGTTGTAAAACATACTGTAACTAAATTTAAAAAATAAAGTTTTGTATGTCATCATTTTAGTAATTATTTGGTAGTTTTTCATATAAAAATAGCATGCATAGGAATAATCAACGGACCATTAAGATAGCACAGGGTTATGGTACTTATATTGTGGTCAGTTAACCCAGTTCAATCCCCGAACAACATCTGACTCCCAAGCTTTCCCATTATCATGACCTGATCACAGCACATGTGGCCCAAATCCCTTCGACCCTCTTCAAAGATTTTTAAAATAACTACATACAAAAAATCCAACATATAGAATTAGAACTCAGAGTTTTGAAAACACTTGTGCTTTGTCTTCCCAAAATGCTTATATTGAAAATTTAGTCCACAATGTGATGTTAGTCCTGGAGAGGTGGTTGAGTTAAAATATATGCTTCATGACTAGAATGAATCCTGTTAATAAAACCTGAGATCTTTCATATCTGGCAATAAGATATAATGAAATATTGCTACCAATAATTCCAGAAACAGTTACACTAGTAAAGAAACCTGTTTCTTTTAGGCAAAGGAATAATGCTACATTTATACAAAGGAATGCTATACAGCCATTAGGAAAACAGAAGTGATGAAATTTGTTTATCGTAGATGGACATGGAGAGTATCATGCTGATTGATTGAAACGAGTTAGAGACAGAGGAAAAATACATATAATGATCAAAATTATTGGGGAGCATGTATACATTCATATATGTACAGTATGAAAAATATAAATAGTATTATACTGAATGAGATATATGTGTATATATCACTTATCACTTGTCTTCCCGTTGTTCATCGATTTGCTCAAGCAGGCACCAGTAACGTATCCATTCGTTGGAAATGAGATACTTTAGTGTTACTTACTGTTTTAGGCACATCAAAAACACCATGGGTAGCTTGCCAGGCTCTGTCATAGCTCTGGTTTCATCACAGGGAGCCACTTACTATGGGCTTTCAAGACTAAAGAAGATAAAAAATGTGTATATATACAGTATATTATATATATGAACATATATATCTCACATACTGTATATACATCTACATACACATGTGTATGTAGATGTGTATATACATATGCATGTATATTATATACACATATATGTATATAATATATACATATATAATATACATATGCATGTATATTATATATACATATATAATGAGATAATACCCAAGACAATAGAAAGGAGGGCCAGAAGGACTGGTCCATCCATAGAAGGAACTTTGCCACAGTGAGTTGGGCAGGGTGGGAGGTTGGGTGTCATTTGGACAGAGAATACTATTGTGATAATGGCATGGAAATAACCACTCTGAACATCAATTTGGTGCTAGAAGGAGATAAAGTGATTTACATGACAGCCTTTCTGTAACATTATTGCAAATAGTAGTGATTAAAAGGATAATAGGGTGAATAAAGGAAGAGAAGCAGGCTAAGGAAAGGAGGGGAAAGGTGGAGTGGATGTTCACTGATAAAAAATTAGATTGATTGGAACACTGTATGACTAAAAATTCAATTATAAACAACTTTACAACTGTGTATCTCATAGTGATTCAATAAAATAAAGTTAAAAAAGAAACTTTTATATCTGTCCTTTTTACTAATGGCTAATTTCACTCAGCATGATCCTCTCCATGTCCATCATTTATAGGCAATTTTTGTAGCTTTGTTTTTCCTAACAGCTGTGTAGTATTCCATCGTGGGAATGTAACAAAATTTCTTTATCCAGTCATTTGTTCTCGGGCACTCTGGTTGTTTCCAGATTCTGGCTGTTGTGAATAGTGTTGCTATGAAAATAAAGAAGTAGATGGTGTTTCTGCTGTATGTTTTTGGCTTCCCAGGTTATATTCCCAGAAGCGGTATTGCTGGGTCAATTGGGAGCTCAATTTCTAGTTTTTGGAGGATGTCCATATTGATTTCCAAAAAGATTGTACCAGTTGACTTTTCTACCAACAATGGATGAGAGTCTCTTTCTCACCACATTTGCGCCAGCACCGGTTGTTCTTGCTCTTTTGGATGTGTGCCAGTCTACGTGGTGTGAAGTGATATCTTGTTGTTGTTTTGATTTGAATCTCCCTGATTTTTTTCATATGCCTTTTGGCCATTCGAATTTCTTCTTTTTGGAAGTTTCTGTTCATTTCTTCTCCCCATTTTTTGATGGGGTTGGCTGTTTTCTTCTTGTGAAGTTCTACCAGTGCTTGATATATCCTGGATATTAACCCCTTATCAGATGGGTAATGGGTGAATATTCTTTCCAGTTTGTGGACTGTCTTTATATCTTGTTTGCTGTATCTTTTGAGGTGCAGAAGCTTTTTAGTTTCATGTAGTCCCTTATGTTTATATTTGCTTTCAGTTGTTTTTGTTAGTTGTGTTTCACTTTGAAGATGCATCCAATGTCGTAGAGGATTTTTCCTATGTGTTCTTCAATCTACTTTATGGATTCAGGTCTGATATTGAGCTCTTTAATCCGTTTTGATCGTAATTTTGTGCATGGTGAGCTGCCCTTTTTTCCCAGCACCACTTGTTGAAGAGGCTTTTCTTGTTCCATTTCATTCTCTTTTGCTCCTTTATCAAAGATTAAATGATCAGTTAATTGAGGATGGGTATGAGAGTACTCAAGTCTATTCCATAGGTCTACAGGTTTGTTTTTACTCCAATACTATGCTGTTTAAATTATTGCTGCTTTGTAGTACAGTTTGAAGTTTGGATAGGTGTTGACTTCGTGATATATAAATGTATATACATACATATGTGTATGTATATATACATATACATATATGTAATATATTACATGTATATTACATATATATATTACAATACCAATATCCAAGATCAGGTAAAACATGATTAGGAGACCTTGTCAATAGGTGGACCCAACCGCAAATGTGTGTAAGTCAGAGGTTAGGTAAGAGAGAGAAGGGAACAGTGTGCTAATAATCACTGGAAATTACAATACTAGCCTAGAATTGAGCATTGAATATAGTCAGAAGGATACACATGATACCTCTAAATGTATATATTGCAAACCACAATGTGTAAGAGAAGAGAGAGAGGGGGAGAGAGAGAGAAAAGAGATAAAGAGCCTGCCATGGAGTCAGACTGCGGCAGGGGGAGGGAATTGGGGACATTGGTGGTGGGAAATGGGCAACAGTGGAGGGATGGATGCTGGAACTTGTATGACTGACAACCAGACATGAACATCTTTGTGATTGAATCTCACAGTGGTATAATAAAATATTAAAAATAAAAAAATAAAATTTAAAATAGAAACTTTTATTCTCCTTATGATAAATAAGTGTAGAATATAAAAAACTACCATTATATTGTATTGAGTTTTAATAATGAAACAAAAAGGTCAGAGGTAAATATTTTAATTAAATATCTATAATAAATGACTAGTTGATTTAAACAATGTGTTTATCATTGTAACAATAATATGTCCATATTTATAATTTTCTTTGAATAATTTATAATTATACACTTATTAAAAGCATTTCATCAAAATGAATTCCACTTAGACCAGAAACATCTTATTATGCAAACATGAATTACAAAGATAAACTTTGGTGACCGGATCTATAGCACAACCGATAGGATGTTTGTCTTGCACACAGCAAACCGGGTTCGATCACCAGCATCCCATATGTCCTCAAGCACGGCTAGGAGTAACTCCTGACTATAGAACCAGGAGTAAGCCCTGAGCATTGCCTGGTGTGACCCAAAAAATAAAAAAAAGAAACTTTCTCTATACATAGTCATTATCTTAATATTCTAATTAATTTTATTTCATTACATTTTAGACTAAGGCAAGTGCATTTTAAATAATTTTCCCTTTCATCTTCTTTCCTAGCACTGAATGATGGTTAAAAAATTCGTCTATTTCATTTCCTACAAAAAATGTACCTGTGTGAAAAAAAAGACATCCACTGCCGGTAGCAATGAAATGCTTATTGCTTTGTGAGTACCCCATGCTAGTAGGAGATGGGTGAGAAGAAAAAAAATCTTAACTAAGTTTATTTATCCTGTGAGTTCTTACTGATTCTTGGTTTAAATGACATTACTTATTTAATCTTACAAACTTATGTTCAGTCACAATTTGTTTTTACTTTTCCATGAGTCATATATTAAGAGAAAATAATTTCATCAGTGCCAACTTTAAAATTTGATAGTTTAGTATAGAGAAATGGCAGCTTATGTAAATATTTAAAACAAAAAACATCACGTTTGGCATTTATTGGGTTATTCAATTCTCAATAATGTGCTTATAGTTTTACTAAGATAAAATTAAGAAGTGACTAAATTTTACAGTAGATTGTATTGGCTATTGAAACACAACTTATTTCATGTACTGGGTTTCAGATATTTTTGACTAGGGCTGTAGATAGAGTATAGGAATTAGGTGTTAACATTGTTTGTGGCCATTCCCGGTTAAGTTACAAGTACCATATATGTTTGCCAAGTACCAGGAGAAATGTCTTTGAGCACAAAGCCAAGAGTAAGCCTTGAGAACTGTCAGTTGTGGATGCCCCAAACTATATTTTTTTTTTTTTTTGCTTTTCGGGTCACACCTGGTGGTGCTCAGAGGTTACTCCTGGTTCTGCACTCAGGAGTTACTCCTGGAGGTAGTCAGGGGACCATATGGGATGCCAGGGATCGAACCCAGTACGGCCACATGCAAGGCAAATGCCCTCCCCACTGTACTATAGCTGGGTTCCCCCAAATTATATTTTTTGTCTGAATTTGTTTCCCCTTTCTATAATACTTTGAAATTAATAAATAACAATTTAAATAACCCATGTACATTTGATGGTTTCTTCTTGAATTTTTCTTTGTTTCTTAGCTTATTTGTTTGGGTAATGTGGTTTAAAAAGCCTGAGCATTAAATGGAGGCAAAAAGATACACATGACAACCCTTTAATGTATGTTCTGTATTCCATAGTCTGGGGGGGAAGGAAAAGAGAAAGAGAGAGAAAGGGAAAGAAATAAAGAACCTGCCATGGAGCAGGGCTGGGGGGAGGGGGAGGGAACCGGGGACCGTTGGTGGTGGGAGATGGGCACGGTGGTGGGATGGGTGCTTGGAACACTGTATGACCGAAACCCAAATATGAACTTTTTAATTGTATATCTTTGTAATTGTAAAAATAAAAAATTTTTTAAAAATTTAAAAAAAAATTTTAAAAAGCTGTCAGTAATAGATTTTCTGGAAATACATGTTCCAACTCCAATCCCACCATCAGTATTGCCAGGTTTCTGTAACAACACATCTTATCTCATTATAAGCCATATTGTTCAATTAATGATTGTTGTTTCTACTTTTTACAGTAGTGTTGACTCTAGTAGTTTAGCTATATAAAGATACCACATTTCTACCTAAGTTTTCTGATTCTTGTCCTATGTTGCCACCAGGTATCCTTTCTTTCATTTCTCCCTCCATTTCTCTCCTTCCCTGGGATTTTTATTTATCTATTAAAAGCCAAGGGGTTTCCCACCTTAATATCTCACACTGTCTTATAAATGTTATTATATATACTACAAATAACTGATACCATCATATATTTGTCTTTCTGACTTACTTCATTTAACATGAAATTTTCCAATTTATACTAATTTCAGCATATTGCATGTTTTCATCATTATTTGTGTCTGCATAATTTTATGTTGTGTATCTATACCATTTTTTGTGTATCTATACCAATATTACTGGCACCCGCTCGAGCAAATCAACGAATAATGGAATGTCAAGTGATCAAGTGATCAAGTATCTATACCACACCTTTATCCACTCTGTTGTAAATTGGTTGAGCCTCTATTTAGGTTGAGTACATATCTTGGTTTTGTATCTATTATACTTAATTCTTGTATATCAAGTATTTTTATCTTAACTTTTGCAAAATGAAACAAAGGTGTTCACAAGAATTTTCTAATTCACATTACTGTGCATTCCATTTCATAGTCAGAAATGGAATTTCTGGGTATTATGTAATCTTATTAATTCCTTGAGAAATATACTGTTTTCCATAGAATTTAAACCACACTACATTCCAGTAAATTAGAGATCTGCTTTAGATCACACCCACTCTAACATAGATATCTTACTTGGTTTGATGTAAGGCACTTTATGATGTCAGATGGTATCTCACTGCCATCTTGATTTAGATTTTCTTGGTGATAAATAAATATGAACACATTTTCATATCTGTTAATCTTCAGATATGTGTTTGTTCATTTTCATATTTTGATGGGATTATTTAAATTTTGTTAGGCATTCAAATGAACCAATGCTCATGGCCAGGATCATGTTGTGAAGGACACCGACACCAAGGACACATCAATTGTCCCATGTTCCTTAGGAACAGTTCTTCTCCGGTGTCAAAAACAGCATAATGCAATTGATGTCTCCTCGACTTGATCAGACCAATGATGTAGTACTTGATTTTTCACACTTGCACCATCAGATTCTTGATATATGCTTCCCATGCAACATATGTGCATTGAAAGTACAGACAGTCATTTTAGTCCTTCTTTGTTTTGGCAGCCTATTTTGTCATGAGATTTTATCAGCCACTCATTGTTCATCCTTCTTACTGCTGACTTATTAAGAGCTCTTTCAGGGTCAGGGAAATAAACATTGTTATTACTGGTTTTGGCATATCGAATATGCATCGGACAGCTGCCAGACTCTGCCAGGCTCTGCTCTTAAAGAAATGTGGCCCACTGCCAGCAGTTTCTATCTTCGTTGTCTATGCATCAACATCCACTACAAGAAAGAAGAAATTGAGAAATTCTACATGGAACTGGAGGAGTACTATAAAGATCATACCTTCTATGAGATCATAGTCGGTGATTTTAATGCCAAGATAGGACAGAGAAGATTGGCCAAAGAACTCCACATCAGGACCCATGGCCTAGAATGGAATGAACAAGGTGTCAGACTATCTGAGTTCATCATGTCCACCAAGATCATTCAAGGGAACTCACAGTTCCAGAGGCTGAACTTGACTGAATGGTCAACAAGGAAATCTCATGGTAGACAGTTCCACAATGAAATTGGCCACATCATATTCAATTGCCGGTTTGGCCTGACCAATGTCACTGGCGACCAAAAAATTCCAAACAGGATCGAACCACTGTCTCTTTCATGAAGAATTCTACTTCACACCATGGGGAGAAAAAGCTGCAAAGTTTAAGACAGAACTCCCAGAATACATCAAGATCCTTCGTGAGCTGTATTACGGATTCACCACCAAGATCTCACTATTCTACAAAGAAGTGATCATTGATGTCAAAAGAGGGATTTCACAGAGTGATACCACTTCACCAAAACTCTTCAGCATCATCCTCGAGAATGTCATGTGACAATTAGAATGGGAAGGAATGGGAGTGAAGATTAGGTGTAGTCTGCAACTACACCACCTCTGCTTCACTGATGATATTGTTCTAATAACACCAAACATTAGCCAAGCAGCACAAATGCTGGCTTACTTCAAACTGAGAATGTGGAAAGATAGGTCTACAGCTGAATCTAAACAAATAAATGTTCATGGAAAATGAAATAGTTCCAAAGGCCCCATTCACTTTCAACAGAACAAGCATCTCTGAATGCAACAGTAATGTTTACCTAGGTCAGGAACTCAACATATAAATGACCTAAAACCTGAGCTGTGCAGGAAGAAGAGAGCACCATGGAATGCCTTCAAGAGCATGGAAGAAATAGGTAAAAAGGACAAAGAACCCCCGGCTCCAAGCACATCTCTTTGACTCCACCGTTCTCCCTGCATCAACATACACCTAAGAGACATGAGCCCTACTACTGCAGGATGAGAATGCCATTCGGGTCTCCCAAAGAGGAATAAAAGAGCTATGCATGGAATATCACGCCTCACTCAAGTGACAGAAGGAATCTGGAGTCCGATCTCCGTCGACAATCCAGAGTCAGGATGCTGACTTGTTTGCCAAGGCATTGAAAATCAGAGATGACCACTGGACTATAGCCATTATTGACTGGATCCCACGGGAAATCAAAAATGCCCACTAACAAGATGGTCAGACTCTTCTTCAAGACACTGAACAGGGGGACGGAGTGATAGTCCAGCTGGTAGGGCGTTTGCCTTGCATGCAGCCGACCCGGGTTCCATACTCGGCATCCCATATGGTCCCTCGAGCACCACCAAGCGTAATTCCTGAGTGCAGACTCAGGAGTAACCCTTGAGCATTGCCAGGTGTGACCCAAAACGAAAAAGACACTGAATTAACAGTTTGAGGATCTTCGTATTTGTGAAGCAAACAGAAGCATTGGGCTACACTGGCATGTGATAGGGTCAAATGGAAATATTACTGGTGTCCACTCAAGCAAATTGATGAATAATGGGATGTCAAGTGATCAAGTATTTTAATTTTTGCTATTGATATCTATAATGCTTTGTTTTCAGAGAATGCTGGGTTCTCCAACAAAGTCCTGGAGCAGGGTAGAGGGATCCTTTTCTGCTTCAGGGGATTGGTGGCTGGCAGACAGAGAAAAATTCACAAATCCAGCAAAGTTTCAATAGGCCTTATTCACACTCATTCTGGTATACAATTCAGAAATAGGAAAACCCAGATTTTAGGTTAATAGATGGGCATCGGCCACATGTAGATTTAGAATCCTAGATTAAGATGGCTACTATCATGCGCTAAGGCCCAACAGGGAAGAGAACTGAGGGAAGAAGAGCAGAGGCAGAGGGAAAAGATGGGGAGACAGAGAGAGAGAGAGAGAGAGAGAGAGAGAGAGAGAGAGAGAGCAGGCTAATGCTTTTATATCTTTTCATCCCTGAGCAGGCCCACATAAATAGAAAGCAGTTAAGGCCAATTCTCTTCAGGTAACTTCTCCCAGGACCTCACCTAGTTCCATTGAAATGTTAATATTGCCCCAGCCAAGACTGCAGGACCTTGGTTTACCAGCAGGCCCTATGCAGGTGGTGGGAAGAGCATCTGAGATGAATTGTATCTCAGAATACAAAGGTATGCATCTGTACCATGGATATTCTATAGTGAGGTATATATTTCTCCAAGCCTTCACAAAATCCTTTGTTGGTGAGCTGCTGGGGTCCCCAACAGTGTCAGGACAGAAGTTCTCTTCTACCTCTGAGGCCACTGGGGAACGAATGAAAACTCATGAGCTCAGAGCAGTTCCATAAAGGCTTTTAATAGTACAAAAGCTCTACCACCCCAATCCAATATAATGAAAGAACTCTTTCATTATATTCAACTCTGACATATAATGGTCAGAACATAGACCATACAAGAGAGCCCAAGTCTCCCGCCAAAGAGAGAGGATCTCACCCGAGGTGTTCTACCCAAAAAGGGAGAAGGGATAAAAGGGACGATTATCTCAAGTCAGTCCCCTATTATACACCAAAATAATCCTAACTGTTGACAGGAAGTGTCCTGTCAACAAACAACCCAAAAAAATAACCCTTAAGAGAGAGTAGAAGGGTGGTGCCACACACTATTACAGGTACAAACAAAGGATACACTGAGGACTAATCCTTTCTTCTGAGATTATCTCTTATGTAAAACACTGGAGAGAGAGAGAGATATGGGGACTGGTATAAAGTAATACATCTTAATTTCATGGGTTTCATGTAATCTAGATGGTACCCACAAGGTCCTTCTTATTTATTATCTGCACCAGGGTGATTCTGAGTATCTTGTTCTCAGATACTGTGCTTAATTCTATTCTTGTACTGAAAGGGTCACACCTCACCTGCTTGAGGGTAAACTAGTATGATCCTTCCTATAATCTTAAAGGATAGTCTCAACAAAGCCAGGGAGCCAGAGTACTCTCCTGGTAAATTCTTACTCTCCCACACTGGGTGCAGAGGGTATAAAGAGGAGCTGTGCCCAATCTAGATAACATAGAAGTCTTAGTAGATGTATTAGGAGTCAAAAGTCTAATAACTTCTTAGTCAGAAGTTATTCAGAGTCAAGGTGACTTCTGTAACTGCCACACCCTCTATCAGTGTTTACATAGTAGAGAGATCTTATTAGAATAAAACTTGTCTTAAGAACATGTAAATAGATTAAGCTGTGAATGGGTAAAAACAACAAAGCTCCAAAACTAACTAAGCCTGTCATCCAACAATCCTTGTCTTTACTTCATGGTTTTTTTTGGATATAACATTTAGACTTATTACAGACAAGCTTGCTGACTTGGAGGCAAACAGAATTTTTCTCTGATCTAATTATAACTATATTATACTTAGAAATTCAACGTAGCCTGGTAAGCATACTGGTAAGATCTATCAAGTCCCACAATGATGTGGTAGCGTGAGAGATAATACTTATACCAACTAACAAAAAATACATGGAAAGATATTCTGCCATATAGACTCACAACTGTTTCCCTGCCCCTATCTACAAAGTAGTCTACAGGAGGTAACTCCCAGTAAGATTCAGAGACTCTAGGCAACAGTGTACTGCAACACTTTATATCTTGGATACATGACATATCATGTGCAAATATGTTTTTCCCATTCAGTGCCTTTTAATTTTAGCATGTTTCTCTGAAATGTAGGAACTTTTATTTTATTAGTCTATTAGTTTATTTTAGTTTGTGGTGTCTTTGCCAAAAAAAATCATATGATTAAATTCTGCCTATATTTCTCTTAATATGTCTTATATATTCTGGTCAAATCCCAAGGTCTTTGATCTACTCTGAGTTGGCTTTGTTGTGACATGAAGGCACAGATCCAGTTTAATTTCTCACATGTGGTTCTTCAGATTTCCCAACACCTTTTTGAAGAGGTTATCTTTATTCCAAAACATGTGCCATCTCCTTGGTCATAAATTAATATCCGTATACCTAAAGTTTTATCTTTGTATTCCAGTTCTCTGTCAATATATATAAATGTCTTTAAGAATGGTAATGCATTACATATCTTTAATATTAATCTCTTATCAAATGGGAATTAAGTAAATGATTTTTCCTATTTCATAGTCTATCTTTGTATCTTGAGTACCATTACTTTTGATGTATAGACGCTTCTTAGGTTAATGTATCCTTTGTTTATTTTTGTTACCACTTGCTTTGTCAGTGGTGTTTTATCTTTGAAGATGCCTTTAACTTCCACATCATGAAGGTCCTGCCTACGTTTTCTTCCATGTACTCCATGTATGGAAATTGAATCAGCAATATCACTCCTGAGAATATACCCTCAGAGCCTCAAAAAATAGTCTAAAGGAAAACTATCTAGCCTTCTGTGTTCATTGCAGCATTCTTCACATAGTCAGAATCTAGAAACAATCCAACAGCTCAAGAAAGGACGAATGGCTAAAGAAAAAAAAACCCTATGCGACACAACACAATACTACACACCCACAAGGAAAAATAAAGTCTTGGAATTCACTTAACAAATGGATGGATTCAGGGAGTAGAATGCTGAGTGAAATGAGTTTGAAGGAGAGGGAAAGACATGGAATGAAGACAATCTATTGTGAGAATTAAAATCTCAGTATGAGATTAGTATGAGTAAAGGTCAGTATAAATGAATGATCAATTGGATCAGTGTTGTGGAGAGATCTCTTTCAGTCGAGGGTGCAGCGATAGGAATTCACAAGTAGAATGGATGTAGCATGGAGGACCACTGCTCCAGCTGGCAAGTGGCATTGAGCAGCAGAACACAGCCTCCTTTTATTGATATATAGTTACAGACTGAAATCACTTACAGAGAACAAAATAATCAGAATAGCAGACCACCATATTGGGGTTTTCCACATAGCCCACCACCCACACATTCCTGAACACAAGGGTAAGGGAGGCAGATTAATGCTCAGTGTTCAAAGTAGGCAATGAGACAATGGCTGGCTGCATAGGCAAAGGAGACCTTAAGTTTGTTTGCTACAGATAATGTATAACTAGTGATAATGGGAAACTAGCGAAGAAGCATGCCTGTATATTTCCAGAGGGTCAGACTCACAGGCATCAGCCTGCCCACTCAGCTAGGAGTGGGGTCCTGGAATGCCTCTTGCTTGCAAGGGCCTTATTCATAAACTCATCTGTCCACTCGGGTTTTATACCAACAGATAAGAACTGTCTTCTGAAAGTAGGTAAATAACAAACACAATAACCATTCAGTACCTGTCCTGAAAACCATAAAACCCAAAAGAAGATATTGAAAGAGAGACAGACAGAAGAAAGAGGTCTGCGATGGAGGCAGCTGTGGGGAATGGGGGCAATGGGAAGGATGGGAGGGAAACTGGGGACATTGGTGGTGGGAATCATACATTTTTGAAGGGATGAGTGTTGAACACGATATTATTGAAATCCAACCAGAACAACTTTGGAACTATGCATCTCATTGTGATTCAGTTAAAAAAAATTAAAAGTATTTCAAACAGTAAAAATTTAATACTAGAAGATACTAGATATTACAATAAGTATTATAGGTTGAAAATACTGCATAGTGAACCAAAAGATTTAAGCAATAAATAGCTCAAATCGCCAGAGATGGATCTAGTTATATATGTGTGAAGTTCTTGCATTTCTGAGTGCTACATACATAGAAAGTATTTCATTTCTTTCTTTTTATCTTTAGATATCACTTGATCACTTGGCATCCCATTATTCATAGATTTGCTCGAACATATGCATTAGATATATGTAATTATAATTTAGTTGACACATCTCATGTCTTACTGCTGGTCAGAAAATCTCCCCTAAATAATTCAAATAATAAATTCTGCCTCCTTTGGAAAACTGAGTTGATCTTGAATGGAATTGGTTTAAGTGTTTCCATCTCCAAAGACAGCACATGCCAGTCAGAGAATACTCCTGCATCTCAAATCTTACCAAAAGTCCTCTGGTCCTGGCTCCATAAACCAGCCATAACTGGTCCAGGGGCCTCATATCTGACAGGATAGTGTTCAGCAGCTTCCTGGATGACTAGCATTGGACATAGATGAGCATGTGAAAGACACCTCCCTGAGTCTCCAGTACTGCCTCTCCACTGCCGAGGCCTCTCTCACTCAGAGCACCTGCTCCATATAGCATGGAGCCAGATTTTTTATGATATCATCATGAGACATACCATAACGAAGCTGTTCATGATTGGGATTCAGTCATGCAGTGTTCCAGCACCCATACCTCTACCAGTGCACCCTTTCCAACACCAGTGTCCCCAGCTTCCATCTCCTCTCCCCAAGTCTGCCTTTTTCTTCTCTCTCTCTCTCTTCTCTCTCTCTCTCTCCCTTCCTTTGTGCATTGTGTCTTGCAATACATACATTAAGGGGTTGTCATGTTTTTCCCTTTGCCTACCTTCAAAGCTCAGTTCTAGTCTGGTGTTACCATTTCCAACATTTATTGGCCCACTGACTCCTTCTCTGTCTTACCTAAACTCTGTCCCCACACATTTATGGTAGATTCCAATCATTGACAAGTCCTCCTGGTCCCTGTTTTGCCTGGCATTGGACATTAGTCTCATGCTGTATTTTTTATATCTCCCAAATGAATGGAGTCATCATATATCTGTCCATTTCCTTCTGACTAATTTCACTTAGCATGACTTTCATTTCTAATGTAACTAACCCTGAGGCTTGTTCACTGACCATTGAAGAGTCAAGTATTAAACAGCTGTTTCTCTAGCCATGTAAATATAAGCACAGTCAGAATGTGCTGATTCAGTGCCAGAGCAATAGTCCAGCAGGTAAGGCATTTGCCTTGCTTGCGGTCGACCAGGGTTCGATCCCCAGCTTCCCATATGGTCCCCAAGCACAGCCTGGAGTAATTCCTGAGTGCATAGCCAGGAGTAACCCCTGAGCATTTCAGGTCATCACCCAAAAAGCAAAACATAAAGAGAATGTGCTGATTCCCATGTGTTGCGAATGTGGAAAGTAGTTGGGAACAGCAGCGGTGGAGGGAACTGTTTAACTGGGAGAGAGGAGAGGGCGCTGAGAGATAGTAAGTTGCTATGCATGAAAACCTAGTAGCAACAGTACTGTAAACCACAGAGCCAAGAGTTCTAAAATAGTAGCTTTCAAAGAGGCAATTTGCTGGGTGAAGGGTAAACTGGAGGGAGGTGGTGGCCAGCACACTAGTGGAGGGAAGTGGGCACTGAGGAAAAGACTGGTGCTGAAACATTGTATGTCAGAAATCCAATAATGGCCTTGTAATTCACAGTGACTAAGTAAAAATATTCCAAAAAAAAGTACAATTAACATTTTCCTTCATGTGGTAATTTCTTAGTGTCTATATAGCCAGATTCTAAAGGTGATAAATGAAGTCTAAAGCTATGTCCCAATTGTGATCTCCAGATCCCAATCTGCAGGCAAAGAGTAAGAAAGAATTTTGTAAGGTAGTACATGTAAATAGCTATTATATAATAAAAAAGTCTAGATGAGTTGTAAACAAAAACATAGAACAGATTTGAATAGACAGTATATAATAACTGGATCTGCAGACTATGAATATTAGTAAATGAAGCTAAAACTGCATAACTACGAGTATACTAATTTTTATTATGTGGCTCTTACATATTTATTTGTCTATGCATTCATTATTGCTAAAATCTTATTAAGACATTTCAATTAAGCATGTGTTAGTACCTGATAATATATTAAGTATCATTATAAAAGAGGCAAACTTAAAAATTAATAGAACTAGATTATTTAAAATAAAAAATAAACCATTTTTCAAAAATATTTCATTACTGAGACAGACATGGGGCAGAGCTGCTACTGGCTCTCACTGTGCCCAGCTACTCATGAGGTGCCCGGGAGGGATGGCAGGTTCTATCCCTGGCCCGCCACCCCAGCAGAGCCTCACAACAAGCCAGGCGGAACCCCCACTCCATGAGGACCTCCATTTTCCACATTTGGACTTCCCCTCGTCAGAACTCCACCCAGCAGACCAGCCTACCACAGCCTAGCTTGCGGCGGCCGCTTGGTTCATCAATAAATGCTGGATTTTGAGATGACTACAAGAGTATGCTACCGCATGGCAGAGCCTGGCAAGCTACCCGTGTCATATTTGATATGCCAGATACCAGTAACAATTATAGACCTCATTCCCATGACCTGATGGAATGGTTTGAGGCTTTTTATGTTCTTGGAGCAAGCAGGTGCCCTTGGACTCTACTTGCATGAGACAGGTCATATGAAGATGTTACTGGTGCCCCCTCAAGCAAATCGAAGATAAACGGGAAGACAGTGACAGTGATACAGTGATTTCATTTCTACTCAGAAGATTAAATGTATTATTTTCTTCTTTCTGGAGTAATAAACTGAACAGTTGAGGAGTCTAATTTCATGTGCAAATATGTTGATGTATTTTCAAATAAAACACTAGTCAACAGACTATATTTTGCAAAGGTATTCCATGAGAAAAATATCAAAGGCTATAAATCAATTTTGACTAATTTAAAGGAACAAATAAATTATTTATTTTTGCTGAGGAGCTGTTCAAATTATAAAGTGTCTCATTATGCTGCTTTCAAAAATAAGTGTTCTGTTGCATCATTCATACCAACTGGCATTTTAATAGCCTAACAGTTTAAAGTAAAAATAACATGAATTTTTTACAATTATTTCAAATTTGATCATACTGTTAAAGAAGTGAAGAAGACTTAAAAAACACTATGGATTCTGATATTTTACTGCCATCTTCTGATTAAAGTTCTAATAAAGAAAGAAAAATGCTTTAACATTATTAAAAGAAAGTTTTTTAAAGATTTGCTACATGTAAGGATATTATACAGGTTCTATGTAGGTATATTGCCTACTACTGCAGTTACTTTCTTTGTCAGTCGCTTTAATTTAATAAACTGAATATTTAGAAAATTTAAGAATGACCAGAAATATTTAGGAATGGCTTCTTTTTATTGATAAGTTCAAGTATTTCAATATTATCTATGCTTTTCATGAATTACAAATATGAGTGGAGTTTTAATTTTTTTTAATTTTTTAGTGAAGAAAATAGCATGTTATTTTGTTTTCTTGTTTCTTTGAAACATGTATTGCATATGTTTTACTTTTTATGATGCACTCCTGGCATTCCTTGGTGGAGGTTGAACCTGGGTATACAGCATGCAAGAAAAATGTCCTATCCCACTATATAATCTCTCTTACCCTCAAGATTTTTATTTAAAAATTTAAAGAAACATGAAAGAGATAAAGAAAGTATATGAGAAAGAAAGAAATATGAGAGAGAGAAATATGGAAAGAGACGTTCAAGAGAGAATATGAGTGTCAAAACTGAATTGTGGATGTGGCTTTCCAGGTGTTGACAATCCTGGACTTGGCGTACCCCCTCCGGTGGGCACCCCAGAGTTTTTAACTAAGATACCCATATATCCATTAATAGGAGCTGTTTAGCTTACATCTCCTCAGAGATTTAGTCATGAATTTCAATTAAATACATTTGAAGTATTGTAATATTCATTAAGTAAAAAGAATAAACAAACAAAAATAGACAAAAAGCCCTTCAAATTTATTGATTTTATTTTCTTAATTCTGACCATATACTTTGTAAATTCTTTTATAGTTCCTGTGAATTCTAAAGAAAATGTTTGGGAGTTGTTATCCCCTTTTTTTTCCTTGAAACATTTCTCTTAACCCATGCCCAACTTTTCATCCTAATTTTGCAGTTGTTTGTTGACATATGAGCAAGTTAATTAAATAAAGAGCTTCCCCAGTCTGGAAAGCCCATACACTCACACAAAGAGAAGGTTTGGGACCAAATTCTTCAATCTTTTGACAATGGGCCCATCCTTGTGTCAGGCACTGATCCTGGCACAGGTTCCTGTCACTTCACTTTAACCCCCAAACCCAAAATGATGTGAACACTGGATGCCCACATGAGCAAATTGCTTTATATATATCTTACTTTGAAGGTAAGTAGGGAGGGGCATACTATTTCACAAAATCTACATTTATATGTCATATCACTCAAAGGTGTAAAGAGATGATAATTTCGGGGAAAGGGGAGCATATTCAAATAACGTTGTAATATAAGGAAAATAGCCTAAACAGCAGAACAGCCTAACAGACTGGTTATGGAGTAACTGGTAATCTAAATCTCCATGACTAATATCCTCAAAATTTGAAAAACAATGGAAACTCAAAGAACTAAGGAACTTAGCCACAACCATTGGTAGGGAAGTCCCACAACAAAGTCCCCAGGCAAGCCCTCAAAGCCAGCAAAAATTATTTTTAGTAAAAAAGTTTATTAGAAAATATAAAAGAAAAGAAGCTCCCCAAGTGAGGAAGAACTTAGTATAGGGTTAATTTCAAAAATGTTTGAATCTGGTTGAGGAGGACTTAAAGCAACACTCACTGCACTGGCAACAGATATTAAGCAAACATTGGTCAATGGAATTAAGCAATCAGTAGATGAGAAAGACAACCAACACAAAGAACATTTTTCAGAAAATTAGAAATTCCATACAAATAGAAATTAGGGATCTAATGAATACACTTGCAAGCCATAGTAGCAGAATCCCACAAAGAGAGAACTGTTTAGATGAACTTGAAAACAAGATATAGGCCAGCATTGATAAGTTGAAAAGAAAGGAGGAAAAAGGAATGGGAAAAATGGAAGGTACTTAATGAACAAAGACAGAAGAATAATCTCCATGTTATAGTAATATTATAAAATGAGGAAAAGGGCATAGGGGAAGAAAGAGTTGTGGAAGAAGCTGCAGAGATTCAAGAGGCCAAAAGAGAACCAAGCAAAATAGACCCAAACAGAATAATACAAAGACACAGAAATCAAACTGGCTTAAAAAAAGACATGAACTTCTTAAATTAGAAATAGAAAAATAAAACATTAAATCAAACTGATATAAAAGAATTCAAAGTTATCCATACAAAACAGTTCAGGCAAGAAAAGAGTGAAATGACATTCAAGTTGCTAAATTAAGGAACTCTCAAACTTGAGTCCAATATCAGGCAAATCTCTCATTTATATTAAAAAGACATGGTCAGACAAACAAAACCTGGCAACATTGTAATAACAAAACAGTAATGAATTAACTATTTAAAGGCCACTTATATAAATAAAATAGCCAATGGTAGAAGCCACAAGCCTACCCAATAAATTATCAATGTGGTCCTTCATATCAGTGGTGTCCACCCATATATTGGTCAATGGACTAAAATGTCCCATCAAAAGGTGGAGAGTGACAAGATGAATCAGAAAACAAATTTATTCATTTATTGTTTACAAGAAATACATATAAAATCACAGTTGGATCAAAGAGGAAATCAAAGAATAAAAAAAAATTCCTTGAAACTAGCTATAATGAAACAAGTTGCCAAAATTTATGGTACAGAGAAAAGCATTACTTTGGGGGAAACACATAACAATATATGCCTATATAAGAAAAGAAGAAAAAATACAAAAAGCAACATTTAAATGTATGGAGAAGCAACTACAAAGGAATACAAAGAATAATAGAAGAAAAAAAACTTTTAAATAGAGCATCACTTGATCACTTCCCATTATTCATTGATTTGCTCCAGCGGGCACCGGTAATATTTCCATTTGCCCCCTATCAGGTGCCAGTGTAGCCCAATGGCATCTGGTTGCTTCAGGAATACAAAGAGCCTCAAACCGCTCCTTCAGGGTCTTGACGAAGAAGTCTGACCATCTTGTAGGTGGGCAGTCATGTGATCTTTTGACATCCTGTGGGATCCAGGATGTCGAAATGGAGCTAGTCCAGCGGTCATCTCCAAATCACATTACATGTCCAGCCCATCTGATTATCGATGCCTTGACAAATGAGACAGTGTCCCTGACTCTGGAACAGTGACAGAGGTCAGAGCTCTAGATTCCTTCTTTTACTTGAGTGAGGCGTGATATTCCAAGCATAGCTCTTTCGATTCCTCTTTGGGAGACCAAAATAGCATGCTCAACCTGCTTTCATAGGGCCCAGGTCTCTGAGGTGTACGTTAATGCAGGGAGAATGGTGGAGTCGAAGAGATGTGCCTGGATCCGGAGGTTCTTTGTCATTTTAGCTATTTCTTCGATGCTTTTTAATAGCTTTATGCTTTTATTTTTTTAATTAAACATTTTATTGTACCAACGTGAGATATACAATTACAACATTGTTCATGTTTAGAGGTTTAAGTCACATAGTGTTCCAGCACCCCGCCCTCCATCAGTGCCCACCCCCACCACCAATGTCCCCAATTCCTACCCCCATCACATAGCCTGCCTAAATGGCAGGTTCCTTATCTCCCTTCTCTCCCTCTCTCTCTTTTTCTTCTCTTATACATTGTGGGCTGCACTACATACACCTAGAGGCCATCATGTGCATATTTTTGCCTGTATTTAATGCTGAGTTCTAGGTTGGTATTAGCACTTACGACATTTATTCACACATGTTCCCTTCTCTGTCTTACCTAACCTCTGACTCTCACACGTTTGTGTAATTTCCACTTTTGCTAAGACCACCTGATATATTTATGTCATGCAAATAAATGCAGTCATTCTATGTCTCTCTCTTTCCTTCTGACTAATTTCACTCAACATGATTCTTTCCATGTCCATCCATTTATAGGAAAATTTCATAACTTCATTTTTCCTAACAGCTGCATAGTATTCCATTATGTAGATGTACCACAGTTTCTTTATCCAGTCATCAGTTCTCAGGCATACTGGTTGTTTCCAGGTTCTGGCTATTGCGAATAGTGCTCCTATGAAAATAAAAGTGCGGCTGGTGTTTCCACTGTGTGTTTTTGGCTTCCCAGGGTATATTCCCAGGAGTGGTATGGCTGGGCCAAAAAGGGAGCTCAATTTATAGTCTTTGGAGGAATGTCCACATTGTTTTCCAGAAAGGTTGTACAAGTCGACATTCCCACCAACAATGTATGAGAGTCCCCTTTTCCCGCATCCATGCTAGCACTTGTTGCTTTTTACCCTTTTGAATATGGGCCAGTCTCTGTGGTGTGAGGTGATATCTCATTGTTGTTTTGATTTGCATCTCTCTGATGATTAGTGATGATGAGCATTGTTTTATATGCCTTTTGGCCATTGGAATTTCTTCCTTGTCAAAGTTTCTGTTCACCCTCTTCTCCCCATTTTTTAATGGGGTTGGCTTTTGAAGGCATTCCATGCCGCTCTCTTCCTCCTTCACAGCTCAGGTTTTAGGTCATTCATCATGTTGACTTCTTGACCTAGGTACACATAACTGCTGCATTCAGAGATGTTTGTTCCATTGACAGTGAATGGGGCCTCTAGAACTAGTTCATTTTTCATGAACATAGTTTTGCTGAGATTCAGCTGTAGACCTATTTGTCCACATTCTAGGTCAAAGTCAGTCAGCATTTGTAACGCTTGGCTAATTTTTGGTGTTATTAGAATGATGTCATCAGCGAAGCAGAGTGATGTAGTTGCTGACCATCTATCTTCACTCCCATTCCTTCCGATTCTAATTGTTGCATGATATTCTCAAGGGTGGCGCTGAAGAGTTTTGGTGAAATGGTATCTTCCTGCCTAACCCTTCCTTTGACATTGATGATCACTTCTTTGTAGAATGGTAAGATCCTGGTGGTGAATCCATAATACAGCTCACGAAGGATCTTGATGTATTGGGTTTGAACGCCCTGTTTGGCTAGGACTTCGATGACCGCTTCAGTCTCCACAGAATCAAAGGCTTTCTTTAAATCAATGAACGTGATATAGAGTGGCATCCTGAACTCCCTACAAACTTCAATGAGCTTGGTTACTGTGTGGATATGGTTCACAATCACTATCACGATCTTCCCGTTGATCATCTACTTGCTAGAGCGGGCACCAGTAATATCTCCATATGTCCTGCCTCATGCCAGTAGAGCCAGGGGCATCGGCTTGCTACAGGAACATAAAGAGCCTCAAACCATTATATTAGGTCATAGGAATGACCTAATATAATTGTTACTGGAATTTGGCATATCATATACAACACGAGAAGCTTGCCAGACTTGCCGAGCGGGAGGCAAACTCTTTTAAACACCTCCAAATAAAGCATTTATTGATGAACCGGGCTGTGATGGGCTGGTCTGCTGGGTGGAGTTCTGACGAGAGGGAAGTCCAAATGTAGAAAATGGCAGCACCCCTGGAGTGAGGGGGGGGGGTCTGGCTTGTTGTGAGGCTCTGCTGAGGTGGTGGGCCAGGGCTAGAACCCCCCATGCCTCCCGACTGCCTCATGAACGGCTGTGCACAGGGAGAGCAAGGAACAGCTCTGCCCCATGTCTGAAAGTCTCTGGACCAGCATACCTGGGCCGGATTGAGGAAAAAAGCTGCTGCAGGGTGGGTGTCGATGATCCGGGCTGTGATGGGCTAGTCTGCTGGGTGGAGTTCTGACGAGAGGGGAAGTCCAAAAGTGGAAAATGGCGGCACCCATGGAGTGAGGAGGGGTGGTCTGGCTTGTTGTGAGGCTCTGCCGAGGTGGTGGGCCAGGGCTAGAACCCGCCATGCCTCCCGACTTCTCGGCCTTTTGGCTAAGATCAAGTGTAGTGGATATGGTTCATTGTGCTGAATCCTTTTGGAAGCCTGCTTGCTCACATGGTTGTCCTTCATCTAAAGTTCTGCCAATCCTGTTTAGGATTACTAGAGTGAACAGCTTGTAGATGACAGACTACAGGCAGATGGGGTGATAGTTGCCAATGTCGTGGATATCTCCCTTCTTTTACAGTTGAACTGTCTTGCTGGTTTTCCAATGGGAGGGCACCTTGCATTCAGACAGGTAGTGTGTGAAGAGCCCAGCCAGTGTATTGATGAGTGCTGAAGGCAGATTCTTCAGGTGTTCGGGTCTGACTTTGTCTAGGCCTGTTGCTGTTCCCTTCTTTACTGACGAAATAGAGCATAAATTTAAAATATTGAATACAAGAAAAATATAAATGAAACCAGAGCTTGTTCTTCAAAAGAATAAACTAGATAGTAAATCTGTTGGCTAGACTCATGCAAAATAATAAAGAATTTTCTCAAATAAATTAGATTAGAAATGGAAAGGGAGATATTACAACTGCAGAAATCCAAGACATCATTAGAACTTACTATGAGAGCCTCCACTCTATTAATATGGAGAACCTAGAAGCAACAGAAAGATTCCTAGAAACATGTAATCTCCTAAAATTGGTTGAGGAGAGTGTAGATAGCCGAACATGGCAAATTATAAGAGTATGGAAATTGAAATTTTAATTAAGAATCACCCCAAGAATAAAGGCCTGACCTAGATAGGCTTACAGGGTTTTTTTTTTATCAGAGAAGACATAATGCCAGTGATCATTAAACTTTTCCAAGATATTAACAACACAGGAATCCTTTCTATCCCATTTTATGAAGCAAACATTATGCAGATACCCAAGCTGACAGAAAATTATCATAAAAGAAAATTTCATGCCATTTTTCTTGATGAAAATTGATGCAAAAATCTTCAACAGAATTTTTACCAGACTGAATTCAACTGCACATCAAAAAATCATGCATCATGATAGAGTAAAATTCATCTCAGGTATGCAACGATGGTTCAATATATGCAAAAAACATAATAAACCACATCTGTAAAAAAGAAAGTTGAAAATAATATGATCATACAAATTAGTGCAGAGAAATCTTTCGACATGATTTAACACCCATTTATAATAATAAAACTTTAAAATCAGCGATAAAAGAACCATTCTCAAGTTAGAAACATCTATAAAAATCTATTCAAAATCCCATAAACATATAAAACATAAAAAATATAAAACACATAACATAAAACATATAAAAATCCCTGAAATATCTATAAAAAACTCATAGCTGATATTATTCTTAATGATGATAAGCTGAAAGCACTCCTGCTAATATCAGGCACAATACAAGAATGTTCACTGTCCCCACTCTTATTCAATATTGTATTTATTGCATTAGAAGTCTTGGCAACAGCAGCCAAGCAAAAAGATGAAAAGCAAAGCAATACAAATGGGAAAAGAGGAAGCCAAACAATCTCTATTTGCAGATGATATGATGATTTATATTGAACACTAGAAAGTGTCCACTCAAAAGCTCCTAGAATCAAGAAATCAATACAGCAAAGTGATCCACTACAAAATCAATGCACGAAAAATGTTTGCATTTCTATATACAACTAATGATTTAGAGAAGAAAGCAATTAAAATATTCACCTCATTTTTTTTGGAAACTAGAGAAGTTTATTGAGTAGTAGAAGAGGAAAGAAAAGAAGCTCCCCAAGTGAGGGAGGAACTTAGTATAGGACTAAGTTAAACCATGGCTCTTTTTTGTGTGGTTCTTAGAGGAAAACTAGATCTCTGTAATACAGAGAATGCAGGAAGTTAAAGATAAGGTTTTTTTAAAATTTATTATACCATCATGCGATATACAATTAAAAAGATAGTGATGATTGGGTTTCAATCATAGATTTTTCCAGGCCTGTCCTTCCACCAGTGCCCTATTCCCACCACCAATGTCTCCAAGTTCCCTTCCCCTCCTCCAACCTATCTCTATAGCAGGCTCTATTCCTCTTCTTTTTTTATTTATTTATTTATTTTAAATTTTTATTATACCACCGTGAGATACACAGTTAAAAAAGTGTGCATATTTGGGTTTTAGTAATACAGTGTTCAGGCATGCATCCATCCACCATGCCCATTTCCCTCCACCAATGTCTCATGACTTCCCCCATCCCCAGGCTGCATCTATGGCAGGCAATTTTCACTTTTCACTCTCTCTCTCTTCCTTCCTTTATACACTTGCTTGCAATACATACATTTAGAGGTTATCATGATTATCCTTTTGCCTACTTTCAATTCTCAGTTCTAAGTTGGTATTATCATTTACAATAATTATTAGTACATTGTTAATTTCTTTCTCTATATAGCCTAACCTCTGACTCCCACACATTTGTAGTAGGTTCTACCCACTGACAAGACCTCCTGACATATGTTTTGTCTAGCATTGTATATTGGTATCTGCTATTTTTTTATATCCAGCAAATAAATGCAGTCATTTTATATCTGTCCTTTTTCCTCTGGCTAATTTCACTCAGCATGATCATCTCCATGGATCCTATCATCCATTCATAGGCAAATTTCATGACATTGTTTTTCATAACAGCTACACAGTATTCCATTGTGTAGATGTACCAAAGTTTCTTTATCCAGTCATCAGTTCTTGGACACTGTGGTTGTTTCCAGAGTCTGGCTATTGTTAATAGTGCTGCTATAAAATAAATGTGCAGATGGTGCTTCCTCTGTGTGTTTTTGGCTTCCCAGGATATATTCCCAGGAGTGGTATGGCTGGGTCAAATGGGAGCTCAATGTCTACTCTTTGGAGGAATGTCCATGCTGTTTCCCAAAAAGGCTGTACCAGTCAACATTCCCACCAACAATGGATAAGGGTCCCTTTTTCCCCACATCTGAACCAGCACTTGTCCTTGCTCTTTTGGATATGCACCAGTGTCTGTGGTGCGTGATGATATCTCATTGTTGTTATGATTTGAATATCTCTGATGATGAGCGATGATGAACATTTATTCATATATTTTTTTGTCATTCAAATTTCTTTCTTGTCGAAGTTTCTGTTCATTTCTTCTCCCCATTTTTGATGGGGTTGGCTATTCTTGTAAAGTTCTACCAGTGCCTGATATATCCTGGATATTAACCCCTTACTAGATGGGTATTGAGTGAATATTCTTTCCCATTCTGTGGACTGTCTTTGTATCTTGGTCACTGTTTCTTTTGAGGTGAAGAAGCTTTTAGTTTCATGTAGTCCCATATGTTTATCTTTTCTTCTAGTTGCTTTGTTAGTGATGTTTCACCTTTGAAGATGCCTTTAGCTTCAATGTCATGGAGAATTTTTTCTATATTTTCTTCAACATACTTTATGGATTCAGGTCTTATGTTGAGATCTTTAATCCATTTCGATTTGATTTTTGTGCTTGGTGTTAGATAGAGGTCTAAATTATTTTTTTTGCATATAGCTCAGTTTTTTCCAGCACCACTTGTTGAAGAGGCTTTCCTTGCTCCACTTAAAACCTTTTTTCTCCTTTACCAAAGATTAAATGATAATGTATTTGAGGATGGGTGTCAGGATACTCAACTCTTCCATAGGTCCACATGACTGTTTTTATACCAATACCATGCTGGTTTTTTCTTTCTGTTCTTCTTCCTTTCTTTCTTCCTTTCTTTCTTTCTTTCTTTCTTTCTTTCTTTCTTTCTTTCTTTCTTTCTTTCTTTCTTTCTTTCTTTCTTTCTTTCTTTCTTTCTTTTCTTTCTTGCTTGCTTGCTTGCTTGCTTGCTTGCTTTCTTTCATTTTTTGCATTTTTTGGTCGCACCCGGCAATGCTCAGGGGTTTCTCCTGGCTCTGCACTCAGAAATTACTCCTGGCAGTGCTCAGGGGACCATATGGGATGCCGGGAATCGAACCCGGGCCGGCATGGGCCGGCTGTGTGCAAGGCAAATGCTCTACCTGCTGGACTATCGTTCCTGCCCAATACCATGCTGTTTTAATTACTACTGCTTTGTAGTACAGCTTGAAGTTGGGAAAGATAATGCCTCCCATCTTCCCCCCACATCCCAAGGATTGCTTTAGCTGACCGTGGGGGTTTATTATTCCATACAAAGTTCAGGAGAGTTTGGTCAATTTATTTGAAGAATGTCATGGGTATTCTTATAGGGATGACATTGAATCTGTGTAAGGCTCTGGAGTATTATCATTTTGAAAATGTTGATTCTCCTCATCCATGAGCAGGGAGTGTTTCCATTTCCTTGTGTCTTTTTTATTACTTGAAGCAGGGTTTTATAGCTTTCTTTGTACAGATCCTTTACACTCTTTGTTAAGCTGATTCCTAGGTATTTGGTTTTTCTGTCGCTGGTGTGAATGGGATTGTTTCTTAATATCCCTTTATTCTATTTTGTTATTTGTATATAGGAAAGCCACTGACTTTTGGGTATTGATTTTGTACCCTACCACTCTACAATAGGTATATATTATTTCTAGGAGCTTTTTGGTTGAGAGTGTATAGTTCTCTAGGTATAATATCATGTCATCTGCAAGGGGTGATTGCTTGACTTCTTCCTTGACTATTGGATGCCCTCAATGTCCTTTTTCTTCTCTGACTGGTATGGCAAGTACTCCAAGTACTATATTGAATACACTTGGTGAGAGTGGGCAACTTTGTCCTGTTCCGATCTTAGGGATAAGGCTTTCAGTTTTTCTCCATTGAGAATGATGCTCGCTGTGGGCTTTTGGTAGATGACTTTGACTATATTGAAGAAGGTTCCTTAAATTCCCATTTTATGGAAAGTTTTTATCATGAACGGGTGTCCATTTTAGAGAGTATCCCAAAACGTCAAGTACCTAGGAATCAACTTAACTAAACAGGTAATAGGACTACGCCAAGAATATTACAAAACATTCAAAATGGAAATTGAAGATCTTAGGAAATTGAAAAAAAATTACATGATCATGAATTAAGAGAATTAACATTGTTAAAATTACCACCTAGACTACCTTAGAGATTCAAAGCAAACTCTAGCTAAATTCAAACAAAATTATTCAAGTACTTAGAACAATAAGCCATAAAGTTTATATGAAACCATAAAGAATCCACATAGACAAAACCATACTGAAAAACAAAGTAAGAAAAATGGGAGAAATCTCACTAACTTGAATCTATACTACAAAGCAATTTCAATCAAAATAGAATAGTACTGGAATTTAAAAAAAAGCCTCTTTGACTAATGGGCAAGAATAGAATATCCAAGGATAAGCACCCATATGTATGGCTAGCTAGTTTTTGACTAAAGAACTATGACCATGAAATGGAATAAAGATAGCCTTTTCATAAAATGGTGTTGGGGTCATTGAATAAACACATACAAAAAACTAAAGCAAGATCCATATCTCACTCCTTAACAAAAAAGTTAACTCAAAGTGGATATAAGAGTTTGAAATCTGACCTGAATCTACAGAGTATATTGCAGAAAATAAAGACAGAATGCTCTAATAAGTAGAATTTTCAATTGCAAGATGTTATTAGCAAAAGTTACATAACAAAAACTAAACAAATGAGACTATATCAAACTTAAGTTTCTGAATGGTAAAATAACATGAATTAAAACTAAACTATAGATATCTGACTTGCAGAAAATATTTGAACTCAACATATCAGAAACAGTGTTGATATCCAAGATTTACAAAGTATTCACAAAGATCAACAACAATAAGAACAAATCCCTAACATTCCCATCACAAAATGGAGATAGAAAATTAACAGACACTTCTCTGAGGAAGACTAATAGATAGCCAACAGGTACATATTAAATGCACATCACCAAAGCAAGACAACAATGAGATATCGTCTTACAGTAGTAAGGATGGCACACACTGAAAATATTGCAAAATTTCTCTGTTGGTGGGTATGTGGAGAAAAAGAAATACTCATCCTCTGAGGTGGGAATGGTATCTCATCCAGTCCCTGTGGGAAAAAAGTATGGCAGGCACTATTTTCTATTTCATTATTTCACTTTACTAGTTCAACTATTTTCCAGTGTTCAGAATGCTTGTTCAAGTGATTTATTTTTAGTGTATTTCTAGAGAGACTAAGTAGAGCCACCAGAACTTCTTTTAGAACAGTTGATAGAGACTAAAAATGATAGTACTTTCCAGGTACTATACTCCCTGGCCTTTAGAGCTAATTTACTTAGATTTTTTCTTTGTTTCTACATTTTTGTTGTCAGTTTCCTAGGGGCTGTAGGCAAAGATGTTGGTTTTACCCGCCAATGCCCACTCAGGATCCAAGATTACAGTTAATTGTGGATGCTGTTAATTTTTAACAGTTAACAATTGCTAATTGTTAACATTTAATTCCAGAGATACTTGATGTTAAAGGCAAAAAAAATGGACAATGGGAATTGCATCAGATTATTTAAAAGATAAATTGGGGGATATTGGTATATAGACTTAATCATCAGTGAGTCCATTTGCTTTTTCAGGAGGTTTATTGAGGTATATGCATAATGGACAATAGATGCCACATTGGCCCAAAGAGATTAGAACTGGATTATGGTTGAACTGATTCTCTGGTGGAGCCACATGCTGTGGGCAGGACTAGTGCTCAGCTATGCACCTCTCCCAAACAGACACTTTAAAAAAACACATGTAGACATATGGTCAACAGGCACATGAACATGTGATTGATACCACTTATTATCAGAGAAATGCAAATCAAAGTTCTCATAAAATACCACCTGAGTCCTTTCAGTGTACTGTATTAAATGCTGGCATGGTCATTGATAAATATCACTCTCATTTACTTTTAGTGAGAATAAAAATTGGTTATGACCCATTATTATGAAAAGTATGGTTAGATATTGGCACTTTGGTTATTATTGTCATGCTGGGTCTAAACTCCAATCAGTGAGATTGGCATCTTCATCCTCCATGAAATGGAAACCAATTGTAGAGATTTAGGTTAATGCATAAAAAGACAATCTAGGATACGGAGACTACTCAAGCTTTGGGATCATCTAGACAACACTTAATGTTCTTACAGCAGGCAATATTTCAATATGATATTACACCCCCACATCCCCCTGATTCCCAGTGGGTAAAATATTGTTGACTAAGACATTGGGGACTGTTAGTAAGCATATGAACCTCCAATAGATGCATGAAGAGCAAAGGTTGGAATATTTTACACAGATTATCAAAGACACTCTTAAATATAAAATAGTAATAGCTTTCTATTCTCTGTTGACCCATGCTTCTACGTGTAAAAAAATCTTAGGCATTATCATTCTATGCTTTTCTGGAACATGTTTCAGTCAGAAGATACTTGGCATCTATACTCTTTCATTTTGTTTTATTATTTTTGCAAACCCTTTGTATTTTAAGAAACAAATTATTTTACTTAAGGGAATATCCCAGCCTTGTATTTTATAATGGGGCAATTTTTCACAGTGTTGTAGGGTTGTATGCCTAAAGCATAAACAATAATACTATTTTGAACCACTTACCTTGATCATCGTATGACACAATTATAGAAGGTAAAATCAAAAACCAGATAGAAATTTATCAAAAATAAATTCACCGAATCAACCCTGGCGATCAATGGGGTGACAGATGTCGCAGCCAGACCAAAACCCAAATATGAACTTTTTAATTGGATATCTTTGTAATTGTAAAAATTAAAAATTAAAAAAGGTATGTGCAGCCCTATGTTTGTTTTAGTACTTTTAACATTGAGAAAATCTGGAGCAATTTAAATTTCCAAAGAGCTTTATAAATATATATATTTTTAATATATTAAGTTTATATGGTATGGGATGGAGTGTGGTATGGAACACAGTTATGAGAGAAGGAAATTTTCCTTTTTATAACATGTATAGAAATAGAATGTTTAATAATAAGTAAAATATGGCAAAAGAAAGGAAAGTACAGGATTACCTAATTCATTTGTGTTGGATTACTTGCTATACTTGCCTTAGACTTTATATTGTAAATTAGTATTTGCTTTTCTGCTTCCTGTAAATTTGTTAAATATGCATATGCTGAGGGATTTTTTTGTATAGGCCACAGGAAGATAGTTGGGGGTGGTGCATTTGTGAGTTAATTAACTCCAAATTAGTTACTCCTAGACATCTATCATATTTTCCAACTAAATGTCTCAGTTTCCTTTAGATTGATTCTAATTCCTCACACTCAAAAAAAGGGTTCCTATGAGGGGGCTGAATGGTTCCAGGAAAAGTGAGCACCCTCATTTCAAAAATGGAGCAACTAAGGAGAGAGACAGATATAGAATGACTGCATTTATTTGCATGACATAAATATATATATACATATATAAATACATATCCACTTGACCACTTGAATCCCGTTATTCATCGATTTGCTCGAGTGGGCACCAGTAACATTTTCATTGGACCCTATCATGTGCCAATGTAGCCCGATGGTATCTGGTTGATTCAGGAATATGAAGAGCCTCAAACCGTTCCTTCAGGGTCTTGACAAGGAGGTCTGACCATCTTGTAGGTGGGCGGCCACGTGATCTTTTGACTTCCCATGGGATCCAGTCAGTAACGGGTCTAGTCCAGCGGTCGTCTCCAAATCGCATTACATGTCCAGCCCATCTGATTTCAATGCTTTGGCAAACAAGAAAGCATCCCTGATTCTGGAATAATGACGGAGGTCAGAGCTCCGGATTCATTCTCTCACTTGAGTGAGGTGTGATATTCCAAGCATAGCTCTTTTGATTCCTCTCTGGGAGACCCAGATAGCACTCTCATCCTGCTTTCATAGGGCCCAGGTATCTGAGGCATATGTTGATGCAGGAAGAACGGTGGAGTCAAAGAGATGTGCCCGGTTCCAGAGGTTCTTTGTCCTTTTAGCTATTTCTTCGATGCCTTTGAAGGCATTCCATGCTGCTCTCTTCCTCCTGCACAGCTCAGGTTTTAGGTCGTTCATCATGTTGACTTCTTGACCTACACGTAACTGCTGCATTCAGAGATGTCTGTTGCATTGGAGGTAAATGGGGCCTCTAGAACTAGTTTATTTTTCATAAACATAGTTTTCTTTAGATTCAGCTGTAGACCTCCCTTTCCACATTCTCAGTCAAAGTCAGCCAGCATTTGTGCCGCTTGGCTTGGTGTTATTAGAATGATGTCATCAGCAAAGCGGAGGTGGTGTAGTTGCCAACCATCTATCTTCACTCCCATTCCTTCCCATCCTAATTGTTGCATGATGTTCTCAAGGGTGGCACTGAAGAGTTTTGGTGAAATGGTAACACCCTGTCGAACGCCTCTTGTGACATCAATGATCATTTTCTTTTTAGAATGGTGAGATCCCTGGTGGTGAATCCGTAATACAGCCCACAAAGGATCTTGATGTATTGGGTTTGAACACATTGTTTGGCTAGGGCTTGGATGACTGCTTCAGTCTCCACAGAATCAAAGGCTTTCTTTAAATCAATGAACGTAAGACTAAGCAGCATCTTGTACTCCTACAAACCTCAATTAGCTTGGTTACCGTGGCCGATTGTGCTGAACCCTTTCCAGAAGCCAGCTTGCTCACATAGTTGTCCTTCATCTAGAGTTCTGCCAATCTTCTTCAGGATGACTTGTGTAAACAGCTTGTAGATGACGGACAACAGGCAGATGGGGCGATAGTTGCCGATGTTGTGAATGTCTCCCTTCTTGAACAGTAGAACTGTCCTGCTGGTTTTCCATTGGGAGGGCACCTTGCATTTGGACAGGTAGCGTGTGAAGAGCCAAGTTAGTGTATTTTGAGTACCAATGGCAGATTCTTCAGGTGTTCGGGTCTGACTTTGTCTCGACTTGGTGCTGTTCCCTTCTTTACGATGAAATGGCATGTTGGATTTCAGAAGAGAGAACGTTGGAAATGACATATCCATCCTGTGGAATTTGGTATGTGGGCAGGTGGACGTGGCTATCAAAGAGATCTGAGGAGAAATCATGGATAATCTCCATTGCCTTTCTGGAAGATGTGATATATATCCATCAGGGTGTCGGAGTGCAGTCATCTTGGTCTTATAGTTGGCGAAGGACAGGCGGGTGGTGCAAATGCTTTTCCTGGCTTCTGCTTTATCTTCCAGTATTTCTGCTCTACTGTCTTTGAGGGACCCTGGAAGAGATCCAGACCTATCCACTTCAGACCCACAGCTGTGCTGCTCGGCCGGCCCAATTTGGAAGCAATCCATGGAGCTGACCTCCTGGTAAGGGGCTCGGTCATCCCCTGGCCGAGTCCAACATTGCTCCAAGGGTTTGCTCTCATGAGCGGGGAGAGACCATGCTGGCCAGACTCGGACTGGAGTTTTGGGTCCTGCCTTTTACTCTGCTTCTATGCCAGTTTCCCCGGAAGTAGAGACCCACCCACGCCAGAGTCAGCTAATTTGCAACCCCGGAAGAGATCCAGACCCATCCACTTCAGACCCACAGCTGTGCTGCTCGGCCAGCCCCATGTGGAAGCAATCCATGGAGATGACGTCCCGGTAAGGGGTTCTGCCATCCCTCCTGGCCCTGCCCTTTCTTCCGCCTCCATGCCAGTTGCCCCGAGAGAGAGAGACCCATCCGTGCCAGACCCACATGTCCCTTGGCAAGCATGTCCGATATTTTTATAAGATACTGAATTTTTCATAAGGTTCTTCCCAATTTCTTTCACATTTATACATAGTAAATAGTTATAGACATGTTTTAACTGATACCAGTAAGCCTGGCAAGAACCAGAACAAACCACACATCATGCAGTTAGTCATTCTAAACATCCAGACTCCATAGTTCCTCAGAAGTCCTTCCAAGAGAAAACCTGATCTTCCCCCTTGAAGTTTCATCAGTAAATGCTCAGGTTGAGAGACTTCTACTGAGACTATACCACCAATACGGTAAAGCCTGGCAAACTACTGTGTTTTATTTACTTTTTATGCCAAAGACTAGTAACTGTTAAGGACCTCCAGTACCATAACCTGAAGAATGGTTTTGGGCTCTTCCTGTCCCTGTAGCAAGTAGGTGCCCTTGGGATGCACTTGCTTGTGACAGGACTAATGGAGATGTTACTTGTGCCCACTCGAGCAAATAGATGAACAATGGGAAGACAGGGTCTTTGAGGTCTTCTTTTATTGCTTCTCTGCACTCCTTTGCAAGCTTGGACATTAGCATTTGGTCGCCTGAGGCTCGTGCCTTGCCACATTGGTGAATGAGCTCGAGAGTTTCTGAAGACAGGCATCCTTTTGTGTCTTTCTCTCTCTCGCCATTCATCGCACAATCATGGAGGTGCTGAACCAGTCGGTTGTATTCTTCATCGATGTCGCCAATGATGGTATCTTCCCATGTTGCTGCAATGGTGCCAAAGAGTTCCCAGTTGGTGGTTGTCCTGGGAGTTCTCTTCTTAAACGTTGCAGCCTTTTCTCCCCATTGCGTGAAATAGAATTTTGCACGAAGGAGACGATAGCCCGATCATGTTTGGAACTTGGGGACGACAGCAACATCAGTCAGACAAAACCATCTATTGAAGGTGATGTGGTCAATTTCATTGTGGAACTGTCTACCAGGAGATTCCAATGTCCAACGTTTTGATTTAGCCTTCTGGAACTGTGAGTTTCCATGAATGGTCTTTGTGGACATGATGAACTCAGATAGTCTCTCACCCTGTTTGTTCCATTCTAGGACATGTTTCCCGATGTGGAGTTCTTCAGCCAATCTTCTCGGTTCTATCTTGGCATTAAAATCACCAACTATGATCTTGTAGAAGGTATAATCTTTTTTATAGAATTCCTCCATTTCCATGTAGAATTTCCCAATTTTATCTTCCTTGTATGTGGATGTTGGTGCATAGACAATGAAGATAGAAATTTCTGGCAGTGGGCCACATCTCTTCAAGTGTAATTGTCCTATCTGGTTTGTTTGGCATTCAAATGAATCAATGTTGACTGCCATGTTTGTGTTGACAAGGACACAAACGCCACCAACGCCTCTTTTGTCCCATGTTCCAAGGAACAATTCTTCTCCGGTGTCAAATACAGTGTGATGTGACTGGCGCCTCCGAGTCTCAGTTAGACAATGATGTTGTACTTGATCTTTTACACTTGCAACATCAGATGCTCAATATATGATTCCGACGCCAGCGACTGTGCAGATTTACCTATAATATATAAGTGTATATACATATCTATGTATATACATATCTGTGTATATATTGGCCTGCCACCCCAGAAGAGCCTCGCAACATTCCAGATGACCCCCACTCCATGGGGGCCTCCATTTTCCACATCCGGACTTCCCCTCGTCAGAACTCCACCCAGCAGACCAGCCTATCACAGCCCGGCAGCAGTCTTTTTTTAATCTGGCCCAGGTATGCTGATCCAGAGAATCACAGACATGGGGCAGAGCTGCTACTGGCTCTCCTTGTGCCCAGCTGCTCACGGCGCCCGCGAAGGATGGCAGGTTCTAGCCCTGGCCCACCACCCCAGCAGAGCCTCGCAACAAGCCAGACAACCCCCACTCCATGAGAACCTCCATTTTCCACATCCGGACTTCCCCCTCATCAGAACTCCACCCAGCAGACTAGACTATCACAGCCCGGCTCCTGCGGCCGCAAGCGGCAGTGCGGTCCATCAATAAATACTGGATTTCAAGATAACTACAAGAGTATGCCACCTGCACAGCAGAGCCTGGCAAGCTACCCGCATCATATTTGTTATGCCAAATACCAGTAACAATTATAGACCTCATTCCCATGACCTGGTGAATGGTCTGAGGCTCTTTATGTTCCTGGAACAAGCAGGTGCCCTTGAGCTCTACTTGCATTAGATAGGACATATAAAGATGTTACTGGTGCCCGCTCAAGCAAATCGATGATGAACAGGAAGACATTAATACAGTGATACATATACATATACATATCCTATAATATATAAAGTGGATATAGGATATACATATCCTATAATAGATAAGTGTATGTACATATACATATATATACATATATAATATCCAACAAATGAATGATTCTATATATTTTTCCTTCTGATTAATTCACTCAGCATGAAACTTCCTATGTCCATCCATTTATAGGAAAATTTCATAAATTTATTTTTCCTAATAGCTACATAATATTCTATTGTAGATGTACCATAGATTCTTTATCCTGTTGCCTGTCCTCGGCAACTCAGGTTGCTTCAATATTCTGACTATTTTGAATAGTGCTTCTATGAACATAGGCATACAGATGGTGTTTCTGCTACGTGTTTTATGGGCCTCCAGGGTATATTCCCAGGAGTGGTATTGCAGAGTCGAATGGGAGCTCAATTTCTAGTTTTTGGAGAGATGCCCTTATTGCTTTCCAAAATACTGAGCCAGTTGGCATTCATATCAACAGTGTATGAAAGTCCCTTTCTCCCCAAATCAAATCCAAAGTGATTGTTCCTCCTCTTGGATGTGTGCCAGTCTCTGCAGTGTGAGATAATATCTCACTTTTGTTTTGATTGGAATATTCCTAATGATTATGATAAAGAACACTTTTTCATGTCTTTTGACCATGCCAATTTCTTCCTTGTGGAAGTTTCTGTTCATTTCTTCTCCCCATTTTTGAATGGGGTTGACTCTTTCTTTCTTTTAAAGTTCTATCAGTGTCATCCACATCCAGACTTCCCTCTCGTCAGAACTCCACCCAGCGACAGCCTATCACAACCCGTCTCGGCGGCCTCTTGCAGCTGCGCCGGTTTATCTATAAACGCTTATATTTAGAGGTGACTGCAAGGGTATGCCACCTACATGGCAAGCCTGGCAAGCTGCCCTGTTTTATTTGATATGCCAAATCACTATCTATCACTATCACTATCTTCCCGTTCATCATCTATTTGCTAGAGCAGGAACCAGTAATATATCCATATGTCCTGTCTCATGCTAGTAGAACCCAAAGGCATCCGCTTGCTCCAGGAACATAAAGAGCCTCAAACCATTATATTAGGTCATGGGAATTACCTAATATAAATGTTACTGGTATTTGACATATCAAATATGACACGAGCAGCTTGCCAGGCTTGCCGTGTGGGTGGCATACTCTTGTAGTCACCTCAAAATAATGCATTTATTGATGAACTGTGCCACGCGAGCCGGGCTACGATCGTATTGATGAACTGTGGCCACGCGAGCCGGGCTATGATCGTCTGGTCTGCTGGGTGGAATTGTGAGGGAAGGGAAGTCGGATGTGGAAAATGGAGGCCCCCATGGAGTAGGGGGGGCTTCTGGCTTGTTGTGAGGCTCTGCTGGGGTGGCAGGCAAGGGCTAGAAACCGCCATGCCTCCTGGGCACCTCATGAGTGGCTGGGCACAGGGAGAGCAAGTAGCAGCTCTGCCCCATGTCTGAGAGTCTCTGGTTCAGCATACCGGGCGCGGCGGTGGCTGACTAGCCTGTCCTCTGACCTCCTCATCGACATGGAGTTGGGGGCGCAAGCTGGGAGGCAATGGTGGCTACTCTTCATGTTACTGGTCCGTGCTGTGTGTCTGTGTACACGTCATAGCCAGAAGTTTGTGTTCCTGAGAACAGTCCCGCCACCCTGACTTGTTCCTATTCCGGCTATTCATCTCCGCGTGTGGAGTGGAAAGTCACTCATAGGGATGTCACCAGCCTCGCCTGCTACAATGGCAAGATCACAGCTTCTTACACAGACAGAGTCCACATCACACCCTCGGGCATTTCCTTCACCGAGGCCACCCAGAAGGACTCAGGGGTGTACACGTGTATGGTGTCTGATGAGGGGGGCAACACGTACAGAGAAGCCAACATCCAGCTGACAGTCCTTGTGTCCCCCTCCAAGCCTACGGTGCACGTGCCCTCCTCTGCCACCATCGGAAACCGTGCAGTGCTCACCTGCTCAGAGAAGGAGGGGTCAAAAAACCTCCAGCTCTGGGCACATCTCTTCAAGTCCACTATTCCCCCTGCACTAACATACACCTCAGAGACCTGGGCCCTACAAAAGCAGGATGAGAACGCTATTCGGGTCTCCCAAAGAGAAATTGAAAGAGCTATGCTTGGAATATCATGCCTCACTCAAGTGAAAGGAGGAATCTGGAGCTCCAACCTCCATCGCTGTTCCAGAGTCAGGGATGCTGTCTCGTTTGTCAAGGCATCGAAAATCAGATGGGCTGGACATGTAATGCAATTTGGAGACAACCGCTGGACTAGAGCCATTACTAACTGGATCACACGGGATGTCAAAATATCATGTGGACGCCTACCTATGAGATGGTCAGACTTCTTCGTCAAGACCCTGAAGGAACGGATTGAGGCTCTTCGTATTCCTGAAGCAACTAGATGCCATTGGGCTACTCTGGCACGTGATAGGGTCAAATGGAAATGTTACTGGTGCCTGCTCAAGCAAATCGATGAATAACAGGATGTCAAGTGATCAAGTGATTATTCCATACAAATTTCTGTAGTGTTTGATCAATTTCTTTGAAAAAATCATGTTTGTAGGGACTGCATTGAATCTGTAAAATGCTTTGGGAACTATTGCCATTTTGACAATTTTTATTCTCCCAATCCACGAGCAGGATATCTGTTTTGATTTCCTCATCTGTTTCATTTTCCTCATATCCTCTTTTATTTATTGAAGTAGAATTTTGTAGTTTCTTTGTACAGGTCCTTTACATTCTTAGTTAAGCTGAATCCTAGGTACTTAATTTTATGTGGCACAATTGTTAATGAGGTTTTTCTTTAATATCACTATCTTTCTTTTGGTATTTCTATATAAATAATCAGTTTACAATCAATAAACAATACTTCCAAGTACTGATTTTGTATCCTGCCACTCTACTATACATATCTATTGTTTAAATGAGCTTTTTGGTAGAGACTTTAGGATTCTCTTGGTATAATATCATGTCACCTACAAATAATGATAGTTTGGTTTCTTCTTTTCCTATCTGGACTTTCTTAAATATTTTTCTTCCCTGATTTCTATAGCAAGTACTTTCAGTACCATGTTCAACAGAAGTGGTGATAGTGGGCAAACATTCTTGCCCCTGATCTTTGGAGGAAGGCTTTTAGTTTTTTTCCCCATTCAAAATGATGTTTGCTGTAGACTTGTCATAGATGATTTTGACCATGTTCAGGAAAGTTCCTTCAAATACCATTTTGTGGAGAGCTTTTATCATCAACAGGTGCTGGATTTGTCAAATGCTTTCTCTGCATCAATTGGTATGATCACATAATTTTTCTTTTATTGATATAGTATATTATGTTGATTAACTTGTGAATTTTATACCATTCTTCATCCCTGGGATGATCTCTAATTAGTCATGGTGTATGATCTTTTTGATGACTCTTTGGATTCTGTTTGCTAGTGTTTTGTTGAAGGTTTTTACATCTGTGTCCATCAGGCATATTGGTCTGTAACTTGTTCTGAACATAATTTCCACTTTTTGCATCATACCCAGCAATGTTCAGGGATTACTCTTGACTACTCACTCAGTAATTACTCCTGGCAGATTTGGGGAACTATATGTATGCCACAGATTGAACCCAGTTGGCCAGGTTCAAGGCAAATGCCCTACCGGCTCTACTATCACTGCAGTCCCAACATTTTTGAAAATATAATTTTGCAGGGGCAATTTAGCACAGTGAGGTTACTTGTCCCTATATTCCATGTGGCAGTATTAATCACTGTCACTGTCACTATCTTCCCGTTCATCATCGATTTACTCGAGCGGGCACCAGTAACATCTCCATATGTCCTGTCTCATGTAGTAGAGCCCAAGGGCACCTGCTTGCTCCAGGAACATAAAGAGCCTAGAACCATTCCATCAGGTCATGGGAATGAGGTCTATAATTGTTACAGGTATTTGGCATATCAAATATGACACTAGTAGCTTGCCAGGCTCTGCTGTGTGGGTGGCATACTCTTGTAGTCATCTCTGATCTCCAGCATTTATTGATGAACTGGGCTGTGATAAGCCCTTCTGCTGAGTGGACTTCTGATGAGAGGGAAGTCCTGATGTGGAAAATGGCGGCCATCATGGAGTGGGGTTTCGTCTGGCTTCTTGCGAGGCTCTGCTGGGGGTGGTTAGCCAGGGCTAAAACCCGCCATCCCTCCCGGGCTCCTCATGAGTGGCTGGGCACAGGGAGAGCTGGTAGACGCTCTGCCCCATGTCTGTGAGTCTCTGGATCAGCATACCTCGGTCGGACTTGAAAAAGATTGCTGCAGGGTGGGTTTTGATGAGCCTGGCTGTGATAGGCTCTTTTGCTGAGTGGAGTTCTGACGAAGGGGAAGTCCGGATGTGGAAAATGGTGGCCCTCATGGAGTGGGGGTCATCTGGCTTGTTGCAAGGCTCTATTAGGGGTGGTGGGCCAGGCCTAGAACCCGCCATCCCTCCCGGGCTCCTCGTGAGTAGCTGGGGGAGAGCTGGTAGCAGCTCTGCTCCATTTCTGTGATATTGTTACTTATACAAAAGCTTTGTGTGTGACTTTGAGTCACACCCAGCAATGCTCAGGGCTTACTCCTGGCTCTGCACTCAGGAATCATGTGTGGCAACGCTCACTGGACCATATGGGATGCTGGGATCGAACCCAGCTTGGCCATGTGCAAGGCAAATGCCCTACCCATTTCACTATAATACAGTATTAATACATAGTCTATTTTTATTATCTCAATTACTGGTCTACTTAACATACTGATAAGCCTAAGCATATATCTAAATGAAGCATGAAACAAGTAAACTTGTAGTCTCTACAGTATTCATTTATAACCAATTTTAATGAAGTTTTTGATATTGAAAGCTTTATTCTACCTGAAAGCAAGTGTCTTTAAATATCATCTTATTTTAGATTTCACTTTGTAGAAAACTGTCTAATATGGGGAACATTGGCTTTGATGATTAAAAATGTCCTTAGAACAGCACATCTTCAGTAATAAGAATAGCTTATGTTGGTAATCACAAACTTATTTTTTAACTTAAAAATTATAAATATAGGGTCAAAGCAAAAGAACAGTGGGTAGGTTGCATTTTTTATGTGGTATGACCAATGTTCAATATCTGGCACCATATATGGTACTCTGAACCCCACCAAGACAGATCTCTGGCAAAGAGTCAAGAATAAACCCTGAGCACCATTGGGTGTCCCTCAATTAAATATGTGATAATTACCATTAAATCATAGCCTTTAATTTGAACTATAAATTTACTGGAGCTACAAAGCATTGAGTCATTTGATTGAAATTATTTTGAATCAGCCCTCTTTTCTGGCTGCTTGAATATATTCTGGAAGAACCAAGATTTTGGGGGGTCATGGATACAAGTGCTGTGCCAGTATCCCTTGGCACTTTGAGCGGCTGGGAGTGACAGGCACAGAATCGCTGTTTAATTTCACTGGAATGACTCTAAGTGTCATTTAAATGCTCTTTCTAAAAAAAGGAGTGATTTTGGAGTCCAGCCCACGCTGCTGTGAAGCTTGAGCCCAAGAGCTGCCACATTGCCCAAGTGAGCAGCTGACTCAGCCAACTGGGCATCCTGGTATGTCTTTGCCCCAGGTCCAACCATGACTAATTCTGCCTCTTTCTCCACCACCACACGCAGCATGTCTCAGAGTTTTATGAGCCCTACAGCTCCCTGGCCTCCACCTCCTGGAGACATGACGAGGAGGATGAGGGAGAAAGAGTGTCTGCTGGCCAGGCTCTATTGGAATGACTGCTGCAGTCCACCCTGCACAACTGAACTTTGGACTGCTCTCTCCCGTCAAGTCCCGGCTCAAATGCTGGTCATGTCTATCACTGCCGAAGATCTGTATCTTAAAACTCCCTGCAACTAGCAGCATGACCCATTCATTTTCTTTCTGATCATCTTTGTCCTTGACTTTTACAAAGTAATGGAATGAAATTTTATACTTTTAAAACTGTAGTTAGAGTAACATATCTACAATAGTGTTAACTTTTATGCTTTTTGATCTACAAAGTTGCCCAAAGGCAATTTTTTCTTTATTGTTTTTTTGTCTCTAGTAGTTTATAGTGTTCACAGATCTTATTTCCCTATAATTTTCAGATAAGACATTGATAACTGAAAGTGTTAATATTAAAAGGTCTATAAACTCACAAAAAGTCACTACATAAAAGCTTTCAGGGTGGAGACTCTAACAGGCAATTTGGCAGTGATGAAGCAGCAAATGCCAGAATTGGCAGAGAGATGGCAGCTCCTAGTGCTCTAAACAGCCAAGACGGTCATAAAATTTCTGTGTGAATGAATGTGGGTGCCCCTTAGTTATTCTGTCTCAGAAAAGCACCATGAAATGAAACTGGCGGTTGCCCTCTGTGGAGCACAAGTGCGGAATGGGACTTCTGCGAATGCGGTAGTGAAGCTGCCAGCTGGCAAAACTACTGTAGCTCTCGGTGCTATGGGTGGCAGCAGAGTTTTAATATGTCTTAAACTCTGGTTTTAATGTGTTTAAACTCTAGAGTTTTAATGTGTCCTAAATTTGAATAGGACTCTAAGGGTCCAACTTGGCACCACTGTGGAATGACAGTCCCATAGTTGAATAGACTCCCTAGGTTCCCACCATGAGGCCCCCAGTGATTCACCACTGACAGAGCTGCCCCTCAGCTATTGTTTCCCAGGACCAGCCTGCACTGCCCATAGCATATTATGAAGGAAACATCCCTGAGTGCCAAACGCCTGAAGACTGAGTAGGGGGACATGTGTTCCCTGGGCAGGTTCTGCTGGACTGGAGGCTGCAGCCCACCCAGAACACCCAAGCCACCAATGGTAGCAGCCCTAGCCATGTTTCTGTTCTCTGCCAGGGCCACTGATGCTATTGCTGGGACACAGGGGGCATGGCTACACCGGTAGGTCAACCTGGACCTTCAGGGCACTACTCAGCATCCTGATGGGACCTTCAGGCTCTTGATACCCCCAAATCATCACTGTGCCACTAGCCAGGCTACAACAACTCAGGACCAAGTTTTCTGAGATGGTAAACTGCCAAAAGTTAGGTGTGTGGGAGTCATGTCCACAAACCACCTTCAGCTCAGCCAACAGACTCATTTATCAGTTTTGCTTCAGAGAACCATAAATGAATCTCAAAAAGTGATCAGAAGCTGCAATTAATCTCTGACCTGTCCTAGGCTGAACAGACCAGGGTACATTGGAGGGCAAGATTAGCCAAGTGCATACCCAAACAGAGCCCCCAGCAGCTGCTTGCTCCCACAATCCAAAATATCTGCCATCCCCCCCCCATTGGACTACACCAACTCAGAATCTATGGAATAGAAGTGACATTCACAAATATACAATTACTTAATCTTTGATAAAGGAGCAAAATATATTAAGTGGAGCAAAGAAGACCTCTTCAACTGGGAAAACTGGGCAGCTACATGTAAATACTACATTTTCACAACAAATACATAATGAAATTTTTTGGTTACTATTTTGAAGATTAAAAATTTTTTGACCCAGAAAATAAGTAATTTACATAAAACCATATGATGGATAGGAAATTGAGATAAAAGTCAATCAAATATTTGACATAAAATATGTGAGGTAACATTACAAACTAACAATAACATTTATATAAAATAATCCTGGCAGATACTGAAATAATAATTAAATTTTTAAATGTTTTCCAAACATCACATATTAAGTCCCTACTAGTTATGTAATTTATAAAAATTTTCAGGTCATACATTGTGATATAAAAATGCTTCTTTTTAAAAAGAGTAAAAACAGTACCTTAATATTCTTTGTCAACTTCACATTCATTGTTATTTTTTTTCTTGGAGAAAAAAATACAATTTTTTTCTGATAATTATGTTTGAATTTTCCAGCACAATCATTGTATACTTTTTATACAAAATGAAAGAAAAATAGAAACTGATTCTCACATAAATATCTAGGAATTTACATCAAAACCCTGACAACTTTCCAAACATAGTAATGAATTTGAAAGATCATCTATTATTTACTTCTCCCTTTGATAATAAATCTGAAAAACCATAAATTTCAAAAATATATTAGAGGTATTACTGAAATTTAAAAAAAAGGTAAGTATGCAGTTTTTTAAATGTTTACTTTTAAAATTTTTAGTTTTTATTAAGGAATCTTAATTTATAGAGTTATTTATAATCACGGTATCACTGTATCACTGTATTCCCTCACATCGATTTTCTCATGGCGAGGCTAAATTTTACTAGTATTTGCATATAAACAACACGGTAGCTTGCCAGCCTCGCATGTAGCATACTCTGTTTCATTTCACACTAATTTTATCAATAGCATGAACTTTCCTAGACCAATATTGTCATATTCCCTTCCGCCACCTGCCAGCCTGCCTCTGTAACATGCACAGTTTTAGGTTTGGTATTCTGTAGTTTCAATCTCAGGCTTACAGTGATATTGTCTCTGTGACTTAGATATCCCCATTCTCATCTCTACATCACCAATGTGTCTGAGGCTCACCCTATGCTTTTTTCACCTCCAGTCTGCCTCTTGCTCCCCACTTGCTTTCTTTCCTTTCCTTTCCTCATTTCTATAATCCAGTATACTCTTTTTTTTTCTTTTTTTTTTTTGCTTTTTGGGTCACACCCGGAGATGCTCAGGGGTTACTCCTGGCTCTTTGCTCAGGAATTTCTCCTGGCGGTGCTCGGGGAATCATATGGGATGCCGGGGATCGAACCCAGGCCGGCAAAGGCCGGCCGTGTGCAAGACAAACGCCCTACCCGCTGAGCTATCGCTCCGGCCCGAGTATACTCTTTTAATGTCCTAAATTCCTTGTCCTTTTTATTCCATATATTACAGATCATTGAGATCAAAAATTATTTATTCTTCTATGACTTACTTCACTTAACATCATATTCTTCAGTATTAGCCAAGTTGCAGTAAATCATATATTTCATGATTCCCACAGCAAAAATATTAAAATATATATATATCCAATGAGTATAAAAAACTCACAAAATCAATAATTCTCTTGCTTTTTAATTTACTTACCTTTGTCTTTTGATTTTTAATTTCTTTTTAAAATTTTTATGTTTCAAACAACACAAATTACAGTTATTCATAGTTGAGTTTTTGATATAAAATATTGCTGCATCAATCCCACCACCAGTGTCAACCTTCTTCCACCAATATTCCCAGGTTCCCTGAAATTTAGCTTAAAAAGTGTGAGAATAGAGAAATATTTATTGGAGAAATAATGAAACACCGACTTCAGAGTAGCGGGAAAAAAAAGCCTTGAATAGAATAGCTTTCTGAAAAAGATTATATATAATTCCTCCAAATGTTGGCAGGAATTCTCTGTATACATGAAAATTAATCTGGATACTGTCAAAGGTAAAGCTTTGGATTAGTGATGCTCCTTTCATAGTCTTATTAAGATCCTTACTAGTTTCCCCAGGGCTCGGAGTTGGGTCCATCCTTCTATAGGTTCTGCCTTCCTTTCTGCATTGGTTTTTTCTTTGGTGCTTGTTTTATTTTTATTTTCAAAGTGCTCAATATTTGCATCTCCCCAGGGTACATACCTTGTAACCTGGGGCTAATTTTGAGTTTGATATTTCCTTATTGTTTTATTATTTCCTAAATTTCATTACAAAGACTCCTTTATTTATCTTCTTGCAACATTAGCCTTTAGAGATTTCACCCCATTAAATGTTTAAGGAATAAACTGATAAAAGTCCATCTTTACTAGCTGCTTACCTCCTACTAATGGTGTGAACCCGCTTACGAGTGCAAAACCTCATACTAATTTATTATTAGTAAAGCACAAGCAACAGGTTATTGGGTTTCAGTTTTTCCAGACTGAAAAATAAATCAAAGAGATAATTCAATAATTTTCAAAATTTACAACCTAGATGAGAAGTTTTTGCTGCTACAAGATCCCAGTATTTATGGAAACAAGAAAAAGAAGGACACAGCATAATTTGTGTCTTTTGAATTCTGATGAATTCAAAGAAATTCATAAAAGAAAACATCAGTGCTTATATCTGATTGTCTTCTGTATATGTGTTTAAATGTAAAAAGTACATGTTACTGACTTTCAGTGCAGAAATTTCTTAATGATAAGTCTGAAGTCATCAATGCCTGCACAGCAATACTTCATCTGTGTTGGATGACAGGCCTAGTTAGCTCAGGAGCTTTGTTGTTTAATCTATTTCTTCTATCCACTCACAGTTCAATCTATTTCCATGTTCCTAAGCCAGGGTACGTGCTAATGAGATCTCTTTTCTGTGTAAACACTGATGGAGAGTGTGGTAGTTACACATGACACCTTGACTCTAATTGAATAACATCTGAATTATATGTCTACTATGACTTATATGTTATCTAGATTGGACACAGCTCCTCTTTATACCCAATGGTCCCAGTGTGGGACAGTTAGAATTTACTAGGAGACTGGGGCTGGAGTGATAGCACAGCAGGTAGGACATTTGCCTTGCACAGAACTGACCCATGTTCTATCCCCGGCATCCCACATGGTTCCTCAAGCACTGCCAGGAGTAATTCCTGAGCAAAGAACCAGGAATAACTCCTGAGCATCACTGGTGTGACCCAAAAAAAGCAAAAAAAAAATTACAGGGAGACTGCCACCCTGGTTATGTTGACAATACTGATTAAAACTATAGGAAGGATCATACCAGTTTGCCTTCAAGCAGGCAACTGTGACCCTTTCAGTATAGAGAGAACAAGATACTCAGAATCACCCTGATACAGATAATAAATAAGAAGGACTTGTGGGTACCATCTGGATCACATGAAGCTCATGAAATTAAGATGTATTACTTTATACCAGCCCCCTCATTCTCTCTCTCTCTCTCTCTCTCTCTCTCTCTCTCCCCCGCAGTGTTTTACCTAAGAGATAATCTCTAAAGAAGGGATTATTCCTTGGCATAATCATTTGTTTAGATCTGTAATAGGGTGTGGCACCACCCTTCTACACTCTTCTACTCTAGAAATTGTTTATTTGATCTTTGTTGACAGGAACCTCCTTGAAGTTAGAATTACTTTTGTGTATATAAGGGGACTGACTTGAGGTACTGTTTCCTCTCTGGTGGGATCCACTTTTGTGGGACTCTCTCTGGTGGGATCCTCTTTGGTAGGAGACTTGGGCCCTTATGTATGGTCTAAGTTCTGACCAGAGCTAGAAGTCTTCCATTATATTGGTTTGTGATGGTAGAGCTTGTTGTACTATTAAAAACTTTTTGGAACTGCACCGGACTCTTGAGTTTTCATCCGTTCCCCAGCGGCCTTGGAGGTAAAAATAACTTCTGTCCTGATACTATTGGGGAACCCAGCAGCTCCCCCAAAACATCTCTGTCAGTCTGAGGACAGCATGATGTAGATGGAATTAATTTTCTCCTAATGGATGAACCCAACTAGAAACTATTATATTTATTTTTATTTTACTTTAGGCACTGTGATATACAATATTGATTTTGCAGGATTTCACACCTAAAACATTCCAACACCACCCTTACACCAGAGTATCAACTTCTCTTATTCTAATGTTGTACCAACACCCCAATTATTTTCTACCTAACTCATCAACAGTGATATGCAACCACTAAAGACCAATTTTGTCCCCTTCCTTCCCTTTAAACTCCAATAAGTTCTACAGCAGTTAGAGGCTTTAGATGACTTGGTAATGTCCTTTCCATTCAGCAGCTAACCTAAAGTGGATCTAGTTTTCTAGGATTTTAGTAAGACCCAATCACCAAGCTAAATTATGGTTCTGATTAATTCTATATTAGTGTAAGGTAATAGTGATTACCTTTTGAATTGGCTGATGCACCTATCCTAAATCTGTAGCATACCTAGTTATTTTAACATCTCTGAGGCTCTTGTTAAAAAGCAGTGGAACATGTGTAAATAAATGTGGAAAGGGCTAATAACAACCTAGAACTAAACATTAAATACAGCCAAAAAATGCACATGATGGCTTCTAAGTGTATGTAGTGCAACCCACAATGCATAAGAGAAGGAAAAGAGAGAGAGGGAGAGAGAAAAGAGATAAAGAACCTGCCATTTAGGCAGTCGATGGGAGGGGGAGGGAATTGGGGACATTGGTGGTGGGAAATGGGCACTTGTGGAGGGCAGGGTGCTGGAACACTATGTGCTTGAAACCTCTAAACATGAGTAACATTGTAATTGTATATCTCACGGTGGTATAATAAAATGTTTAATTAAAAAATGCAATACCTATGCAATAGGTCAAAGAGATTCCCTAAGAATATTAGTAAAAACTGTCTTTAATAGTTTCACTGTAGATAGTATAGACACCATAGAGAAAAGTAAGAGAAGGAACTCAAAGATGTCTTTTGTGTTCTCTCAATGACTCTCTTGGGAATCCTAAAGCTTCTCTCCTCTCACCACCTGTTCAACACAGAGGAACCAATCCAGGGGAGAACTGATAAAACTAAACACAAATTTGTAAATGCTCCAGGAATAATTATGCATTATTTATTATTGATACCTTCACTGGGCATGTAGAAGCTTTCCATACCCAACTGAAGAAAGTCAGAAAAATGTGCTTAATATTACTTAAGGAACTAATTCTGAGATTTGGATTAGCCAGATCATTACAGTTTGACAGTGCAACTTCTTTAATTTCTAAAATTACCCAAGATTAAGTCTCTGCTTTAAGAATTAATTTCAGGGGCCAGAGCGATAGTCCAGTGAGTAGGGCATTTGCCTTGCATGCGGTCGGCCAGTGCCAGCCCGGGTTCGATCCCTGGCATCCCATATGGTCCCCCAAGCACCGCCAGGAGTAATTCCTGAGTGCAGAGCCAGGAGTAACCCCTGAGCATTGCCAGGTCAGACCCAAAAAAAAGCAAAAAAAAAAAATTCATTTCAAACTCCACATAATCTCACCTTCAGTTGTCAGGGGAAAAAGTGTAGAAATTTAGCCATACCCTAAAAGAATTAGGAAAATTACATCAATAAAATTCTCAAACTTACCTCTCAGTCATACCTATAAATCTCCTTGGATAATCCCTATGGCCAAACTTCAGCTAAGTTCCTTAAAATTATGTTACATTTTCTAATAAACATAAGATTATATTATTTTATTTAACTACATAAATAAGGTGCATATAGAGGTAAAAGATATACTAGACACCTTTGTTGGCTTTACAGCTATTTTGAGAATTTTTTCCAGTTAAATTGTTTAAATACATAAGTAGAAGTCAAAACCATTCAAGCAGGTAGACCCTGTGTAGCACGACTCACTATATCCTAAGTGACAAATTAAGACATTGGTTTTTTGGAAGGTAGCACCCTTTAAATTGGTGTGAATTGTCATTAATTTGGAAGTAGAAAAATAGAAATGTGTTAATATGGAAACAGCAATGTGATAGAACTTTCCTTAGGAACAAAACCTTGAGAAGAAAAATACATTCAATCAATGCATTATATCCAAAAAAATTTATAAACTGCATTATAAAAAGTCAATGTGGTAATCCTATATGAAAAGCAACACAATATTTCACTATTCTATGAAAGCAGGATGAGAATGCTATTCGGATCTCCCAAAGAGGAATCAAAAGAGCCATGTGTGGAATATCACGCCTTACTCAAGTGAGAGAAGGAATCTGGAGTTCTGACCTCCAACGACAATGCAGAGTCAGGGACACTGTCTTGTTTGCCAAGGCATAGAAAATCAGATGGGTTGAACATTTAATGTGATTTTGGAGACAACTGCTGGACTAGAGCCATTACCCACTGGATCCCACGGGACATCAAAAGATCACATGGCCGCACACCTGCAAGATGGTCAGACTTCATCAAGACCCTGAACGAACGGTCTGAGGCTTTTGGTATTCTTGAAGCAAGTAGATGCCATTGGACTACACTGGCAAGTGATAGGGTCAAATGGAAATGTTACTGGTGCCCGCTCGAGCACCGTCAATGAATAATGGGATGTCAAGTGATCTAGTGATAAAGTGATCACTTCTTTTATTTCTCCTTCATTCCTTTCTTCTTCCATCAACATATGTATTTCGACCAAGAGCCTGGGAAAGATATTAATTTTTTAGTATATAGAAAAGTTTTAATACTGTGGACCATATAAAGATTTTGATCATAGAGATGGTACAGTGTGTAGGTTATTCGCCTTGAATGCATCTTGTATACTGTAATAGGTTCACTACTAACTCTTGATTTCTTCCTTCACTGGAAAACAGTGACAGACCTCATAGGCAAATAAATTATGAATGTCCTGTATTCTTGGAAGAAAAATGGAAATAGATAAAAGCATAAAACCTAATATGTATGATTCATAAATGAATAAGCTTTATAATTTTACATTAAATACCCCCTCAGGTATTATTTAATATTTATAATCTTTAATGAAATTCCATGTTCATTCTTAATACCTTGGGAGATCATGTTTCAAATCTCATTAAATAGTAAAACAAATTATTAAATTAGTTAATAGTGTATGTTTAAACTCTTTATTATGACTTATTCTGAACTCCATGAAGGTGGATAGATGTCCAATGTGTATCAAACATCTTTCAGAACCAGGACATAGAAAATCATTATTGAAAAATTTTAAATTGTTTATATTGGGATCTGATGCTTATAATATTCTTCACAATGCCAGTTGCTAAACTGCCTCCATGGTAGCTAACCAAGAAATCATTTATCTCAAAGTTCTTATTTCTCAACCACATCTAACAGCTCTCATCAGCTTTCAAAGTCAAAAACTCCTCTAACTTATACACTAAACAATGTGGATTCAAATTATGTGTCTGCAAACACAGCCACATAAGAATTATACTGGTTATATCTCACACTACACACACTTGTACCTTTTGCATACTTGAGGAAACATTTTATTGTTCCTAATGACTTCATACTACTGATATCTTATTCTTAAGGTATCAATGTTCTTATTTCCTGTTATCCCAAAATAACATTCACCAGATGATTAAAGTGACAAAAAATATAGAATATTTTAAGGCCCTCTATCACTATCACTATCCTCCCGTTGATCATCTATTTGCTAGAGTGGGCACCAGTAATATCTCCATATGTCCTGACTCATGTTAGTAGAGCCCAAGGGCATCTATTAGCTCCAGGAACATAAAGAGCCTCAAACCATTATATTAGGTCATGGGAATGAACTAATATAATTGTTACTGGTATTTGGCATATCAAATAAAACAGGGCAGCTTGCCAGGCTTGCCATGCAGGTGGCATACTCTTGTAGTCACCTCTAAATATAGCATTTATAGATGAACCTTGCAGCCGCTACGCCGCGCGCTAGACGGACTGTAATAGGCTGTCGCTGGGTGGAGTTCTGAGGAGAGGGAAGTCCGATGTGGAAAATGGCAGCCCAATGGAGTGGGGGGAGTCATCTGGCTTGTTGTGTGCTTCGCTGGGGTGGCGGGCCAGGGCTAGAACCCGCCATCCCTCCCGGGCACCTCGTGAGCGGCTTGACACAGGTAGAGCAAGTAGCAGTTTCATCCCATTGTGAATTAAGGCCTTAATTCACAATAATACCCTCAAAACATTAAGTACCTAGGAATCAACTTCTTTTAAAAGAGAGAGATGAAATATTTACATAAAAATAACCTATAACAACTAATATAAAAAGGTAACTTGATAAGACACAGGTACACCCGACAGAGCAGAAACCAGCTTTCCCCGTTGAACCCCCTGCATTCCATGGACCACGAGAGCAACTTCCGACCCGAGTCCACCATCCCAATGGAGCCTCGGAGGAGCCCAGAGGAACCCCCCCCACCACCTTGCTGGCAGCCATCTTCACAATCCACACTCTGCAGCAGGTAAGATCTCCACCCAGCAGACTAATCCAGTCTCCAGCCCCCAGATTAATCCAGTCTCCAGCCTGGCTTGTCAGAAACCCAGCCTACAAGGACCCACCACGCAGAGACCCGCCCTTCAGAGGAGAGTATTTCAAGCGCAGGAATGCTTGAGCCTAAGACACAGGTACACCCAGCAGAGCAGAAACCAGCTTTCCCTTGTGCGCACCGCTGTGCAGCTGCGCGATTTACCTCCAAATTACCGTAAATATTCAACCCACCCTCTGAGAGAGTCCCACAAATTAATGAGAATATAGCGCCCGCATGGCAGAGCCTGGCAAGCTGTCTGATGCGTGTTCGATATGCCAAATCCAGTAACAGAAATGTTTATTCTCCTGACCCCGAAAGAGCCCTTAATACGGCAGCAGTAAGAAAGGCAAACAAGCAGTGCCAGACAAAATTTCATGGCCATCCTAGGCTGCCAAAACGAAGAAGGACTAAAATGACTGTCTGTACTTTCAATGCACGTACACTGGCATCGGAAGCATATATTGAGGATCTGATGCTGCAAGCAAAAAAAGATCAAGTACGACATCATTGGTCTGACTGAGACGAGGAGGCGCCAGTTGCATCATGCTGTATTTGACACCAGAGAAGAATTGTTCCTTGGAACATGCGACAAAAGAGGCATCGGTGGCGTTGGTGTCCTTGTCAACACGAACATGGCCGTCAACATTGATTCATTTGAATGCCTTACAAACCGAATAGGACGATTACACTTGAAGAGATGTGGCCCACTGCCAGCAATTTCTATCTTCATTGTCTACGCACCAACATCCACATACAAAGAAGATGAAATTGAGAAATTCTACATGGAATTGGAGGAGTTCTATAAAAAGATCACACCTTCTACAAGATCATAGTCGGTGATTTTAATGCCAAGATTGGACCAAGAAGATCGGCTGAAGAACTCCACATTGGGACCCATGGCCTAGAATGGAACGAACAGGGTGAGAGACTATCTGAGTTCATCATGTCCACCAAGACCATTCATGGGAACTCACAGTTCCAGAAAGCTGAAGCGAAACGTTGGACATGGGAATCTCCTGGCGGACAGTTCCACAATGAAATAGACCACATCATCTTCAATCGACGGTTTTGTCTGACCGATGTAGCTGTCGTCCCCAAATTCCAAACAGGATCAGACCACCGTCTCCTTCGTGCAAAATTCTACTTCCCGCAATGGGGAGAAAAGGCTGCAAAGTTTAAGAAGAGAACTCCCAGAACGACCACCAACTGGGAACTCTTTGGCACCATTGCAGCAACATGGGAAGATACCATCATTGACAACATCGATGAAGAATACAACCGACTGGTTCAGCACCTCCATGATTGTGCGAAGAATGCTGAGAGAGAGAAAGACACAAAAGGATGCCTGTCTTCAGAAACTCTCGAGCTCATTCGCCAACGTGGCAAGGCGCGAGCCTCAGGAGACCAAATGCTAACATCCAAGCTTGCTAAACAGTACAGAGAAGCGATAAAAGAAGACCTCAAAGACAGAAGAGCAGAAATACTGGAAGATGCAGCAGAAGCCGGGAAAAGCATTCGCACTGCCCGCTTGTCCTTTGCCAACTATAAGACCAAGATGACTGCCCTCCGACGCCCTGATGGATCTATCACATCTTCCAGAAAGGCAATGGAGAAGATTATCCAGGACTTCTACTCAAATCTCTTTGATAGCCACATCCACCTGCCCACATACCAAATTCCACAGGATGGATATGTCATTCCCAACGTTCTCCCTTCTGAAATCCGACATGCCATCTCGTCAGTAAAGAAGGGAACAGCACCAGGCCCAGACAAAGTCAGACCCGAACACCTGAAGAATCTGCCGTCGGTACTCATCAATACACTAGCTCGGCTCTTCACACGCTACCTGTCCGAATGCAAGGTGCCCTCCCAATGGAAAACCAGCAGGACAGTTCTACTGTTCAAGAAGGGAGACATTCACGACATTGGCAACTATCGCCCCATCTGCCTGTTGTCTGTCATCTACAAGCTGTTTACACGAGTCATCCTGAACAGGATTAGCAGAACACTAGATGAAGGACAACCATGCGAGCAAGCAGGCTTCTGGAAAGGATTCAGCAAAATTGACCATATCCACATGGTAACCAAGCTCATCGAGGTTTGTAGGGAGTACAAGATGCCGCTCTGTCTCACGCTCATTGATTTACAGAAAGCCTTTGATTCTGTGGAGACTGAAGCAGTCATCGAAGCCCTAGCCAAACAGGGTGTTCAAACCCAATACATCAAGATCCTTCGTGAGCTGTATTACGGATTCACCACCAGGATCTCACCATTCTACAAAGAAGTGATCATTAATGTGAAAAGAGGGGTTCGACAGGGTGATACCATTTCACCAAAACTCTTCAGCGCCACCCTCGAGAACATCATGCAACAATTAGAATGGGAAGGAATGGGAGTGAAGATAGATGGTCGGCAACTACACCACCTCCGCTTCACTGATGACATCCTTCTAATAACACCAAACATTAGCCAAGCGGCACAAATGCTGGCTGACTTTGACCGAGAATGTGGAAAGATAGGTCTACAGCTGAATCTAAAGAAAACTATGTTCATGCGGAATGAACTAGTTCCAGAGGCCCCATTCACTCTCAATGGAACAAACATCTCTGAATGCAGCAGTTATGTGTACCTAGGTAGAGAAATCAACATGATGAACGACCTAAAACCTGAGCTGTGCAGGAGGAAGAGAGCGGCATGGAATGCCTTCAAAGGCATCGAAGAAATAGCTAAAAGGACAAAGAACCTCCGGCTCCGGGCACATCTCTTTGACTCCACCGTTCTCCCTGCCTTAACATACGCCTCAGAAACCTGGGCCCTACAAAAGCAGGATGAGAATGCTATTCGGGTCTCCCAGAGAGGAATCGAAAGAGCTATGCTTGGAATATCACGCCTCACTCAAGTGAGAGAAGGAATCCGGAGTTCTGACCTCCGTCGCTATTCCAGAATCAGGGATGCTGTCTCGTTTGCCAAGGCATCGAAAATCAGATGGGCTGGACATGTAATGCGATTTGGAGACAACCGCTGGACTAGAGCCATTACCGACTGGATCCCACGGGATATCAAAAGATCACGTGGCCGCCCACCTACAAGATGGTCAGACTTCCTTGTAAAGACCCTGAAGGAACGGTTTGAGGCTCTTCATATTCTTGAATCAACCAGATGCCATTGGGCTACATTGGCATGTGATAGGGTCCATTGGAAATGTTACTGGCACCTGCCCGAGCAAATCGATGAATAACGGGATTCAAGTGATCAAGTGATAAAAAGTAAAAGAAATAAGAGCACATGCTCTGTTCATAGACCGAAAAGATGATATTGTCAAAATGGCAACCTATTTTAAGTATCACTTGTATCACTTGTCTTCCCATTGTTCATCAGTTTGCTCAAACAGGCACCAGTAACATCTCCATTCATTGGGAATGAGGTCCATTAGTGTTACTGTTTTTGGCATATCAAATGCACCCGGGTAGCTTGACAGACTCTGCCGTGGCTCTGGGTTCATTCCAGGGAACGCAGTCTTTTTCTATGTTAGACCATCAACTATCCAGGGCCCACACGGCAGAGCCTTGGTGTAGACAAGCCTTTCTCCTGTCTGCCACCTGCTGGTGCATCCAGGCACGGCAGCCACACCTTCAATACCTCAAATGGTAGGTTCCTAAAGTACTACATGCAATCCACAATATGTAAGAGAAAGAAGAGAGAAAGAGAGAGAGAGAGAGAGAGAGAGAGAGAGAAAAAGAGAGAAAAGAGATAGAGAAACTGCCACGGGAGGCAGGTTAGGGGAGGAGGGAATGGAATTGGGAACATTGGTGGTGGAAAATGGGCACTGTTGGAGGGATCGGTGCTGGAACACTGTATGGTCGAAATCCAAACATGAACATTTTATAATTGTTAAAAAAAAATAAAAACAATTAAATGATTTTCCTATAAAAATACACATATCATTTTTTAATTACAGAGACCAAACACTGTTGAATTTTTATGGGTTAAAAAATCCTCAGAAGAGGCTTGTACTAGGAAAAAAGAAAACAAGGGCTTCTACTATTCCAATTTTAAATTTTACTATAAATCGATAATAGTCAAAAACTGTGGTAGTGGGATAAGAAACAGCCTCAGATCAATGAAACCTAATTGAATGTCTAGAGGAAGATCATCTGTTATATGGACAGTTTAACTTCAGAAAAAAAGGAGATAAAAATATGAAGTGGAAAAGAAAAGCCTACAGCAATTGATGCTAAAAGGCCAAATGGTGCAAAAGGGCCATAGCAATAGTTCTGTGATTAGGGCATTTGCCTTGCACAAAACCTACCTGCATTTGATACCCAGAATCCCGTATGATCCCCAAAGCCCACCAGGAGGGATATGTGAGCCCAGAGCCAGGAGTAAGCCATGAGCACTGTCAGATGTGGTCTCAAAACAAAACAATTAAAAATGAGCTTAAAATATGGTGCTGGAAAATATGGCAGCCTCATGCAAAGGATAAAATAATGTATAATGTTCTGTTCTAATAACATACACAAAAGTAAAATCAAGGTAGGTTAGATAGCTTTATATCAGATCGAAATTAATAAATGATATTGAAAAAATAGGTAGACTTTATGACATTGAATCTGGAGATAGAATCAATGATTCAAGGCCATTTGCTGAGCAACAGAAGCAAAGATAAACAAATGATAATATGTCACATGAAGACCCTTCTGCAACACAAAAGAATCAATGACTGTAATAAAAATAAATTGCTGGCTGAAAAATGTTTTTGCTTGCCACTCATTTGACAAAGGGTTACTATCCAAGATATGTACAGTACTAGCATTTATTCTTCTCAAGATTTTTTCTTTGAGAAAAGGTCAACTAAATTTCTGTGTTTTTATGTTATTAACATTTGACTCTTCTATTTCCAAATTAATCACTATTCTTACCAATTTTAAGGGTGTTACCTACGTATAAACCACTAAATTAAATTATCCCTTAGAAATACATGACAGGCAAAAAGATACACATGACAACCCTTTAATGTATGTTCTGTAATCAATAGTCTGGAGGGAAAGGAAAAGAGACGGAGAGAGAAATGGAAAGAAATAAAGAACCTGACATGGAGGAGGGCTGGGGAGGGGTGAGGGAGCCGGGGACATTGGTGGTGGGAGATGGGCACTGGTGGTGGGATGGGTGCTGGAACACTGTATGACCAAAACCCAAATATGAACTTTTTAATTGTATATCTTTGTAATTGAAAAAATAAAAAAATTAAATTAAAAAAAAAAAAAAGAAATACATGACAGAACTAAAATGGATCTTGTGCTGGATTTGTTTTGTTTTTCCCTTTCTACAACTCCATTTATATATTTTAACTGGCATATAGTCTAAGATTATCAATACGGCCAATTGAGGTGCGCCATTTATTTTATAAATGTATTCATTGTTAGTCAGCTATCAAAGTTTCATAGATTTCTTGACATGATTTTCTTAATCTTTTAAGGGATAATTAAATTTCTGCATTTTCCCTGAAAACTGCAGGTACCAGATTATATGAAGTTTAAAATTAATTTTTATTGCAGAGGTTTAATATTTGGTGAGTACAGAAAGTGAATTACAGTACAGATTATGTGAAGTTTAAAATAATTTTATTGCAGAGGCTAAATATTTAGTGAGTACAGTAGTGAGAATTCCAGAACAAATTATGTGAAGTTTAAAATTAATTTTTATTGCATCGTATAGCCCCGGTACAGAAGTGAAAGAAGTTCTATTGATGTTATGTAATGACCTGGGTATCCAAATCTCAGAATCGCTCCTTAAGTAAAACTTTAGACACTTTCCTGGCTTTCTTGTGTGGTTAGGGGAAAACTTCTGCCTACCAATTACTGTTCATCACTGTCTTTCCGTTCATCATCGATTTGCTTGAGTGGGCACGAGTAACATCTCCATATGTCCTGTTTCATCCTAGTAGAGCCCAAGGTCATCTGCTTGCTCCAGGAACATAAAGAGCCTCAAGCCATTACATTAGGTCATGGGAATGAGGTCTATAATTGTTACTGGTATTTGGCATATCAAATATGACACAGGTAGCTTGCCAGGCTCTGCCATGCGGGTGGCACACTCCTGTAGTCACCTCTAAATCCAGCATTTATTGATGAACTGGGTTGTGATCAGCTCTTCTGCTGGGTGGGGTTCTGACAAGAGGGAAGTCCAGATGTGGAAATGGTGGCCCCTCATGGAGTTGGGGGTCTTCAGGCTTGTTGCGAGGCTCTGCTTGGGTGGTGGGCCAGGGCAGATGGCCAATACAGATATTGTACCCTGAGCATATAAGCATTTGTGTGAAGCTGCTAGTTGTTCTCTGGGTAGGTTTCTCTATGCTGAACGGATAGTGTTATGCTGGATTACTCTACTCTCAGTCCTACTTGCTAGCTCTGGGTTTTATATTATAAATGAAAGTTGCTTCTCTCTTTTCTGTAAGCCCTTTACATATGCTCATACTAATACAAAGGATTTTTTTTCATAGACACAGGAAGACAGTTAAGGTGACACATTTATGAGTTAACTAACTCTGAATTAGTTACTCCTGGGCATCCATCATATTTTCTAACTAAATCCTCAGTTGCCCTTAGATTGAGTCTAGTTCCTTACACCTCAAAAGGAGGGTCCCACTGTGGGACCCAGGACAAGCAGTGAGTGAATTACCCTGGCCTTGACATGGGATGGACTAAATGTCCTGCACCATGTTCTAAGAGCAAGGTCATGGAGCAAGCTCTGTTCTGACATAAAGATAAGAAGTGGATTAATGGAACCCTAAGGGATTAGGCTCAACAATCTGGCAAGGGGAATGTAGTCTGGGCTATATAGTGATATATTCCCAGGAAAGTCACCTTATGAATTTAATTTTGGGTAGAGATAAATTGGGAATGGGGTCCATTATTGTTACTGTTTTTGGCATATCAAATACATCACTGGTAGCTTGCCAGGCTCTGGAATGGAGTCGTTACTGGTGCCTGCTAGAGGAAATCGATGAACAATGGGAAAACAAGTGACAAGTAGATAAATGCCTGTCTCTCTTACTGTGTTTATTCAAAATGACTAGAAATATTATTTAAATGATAGTTTACCAGCTAAGGATGAGGGAAAATAATGTTCCCATGCCCAGGGTTCCATCGATAGCCCCAGGAGCTGGAGTATGACCCCCTGCCCCGGTGGCTTTGCCCCAGTTAGGGGAAGCTTTCTCCACCTCATAGTTTCTGGTTAAAGATTATTTATCTCTTGTAATTCCCTCCCTCAAACCCTTTAGTAAATTATGTATCTTGAGAAGAAATGATTTGACTCAGCAGTGATGGTGTGTGTGGAGTAAATTATAGGGATTAATAAGTGGAGATTTAGAGTCTTAGAGTTTCTAGAGCTGTTAGTCTTACTTCTTTGTCCATCAGCTGTGGGGAATGGTTGTTGGCCACAGATGCTGACAGGGAACCTGCTGGACCCAATATCTGTTGGGCAATCCACTCAGCCCCAACAGTGCTAAAAGAGGATATCTAAGGTTTCCACTGAGGTCATTAACAGAACATTCACACAAAAAATTGTTTATTCTCTTACTTTCCTGTTTATTCTCTTGATATGAAAGACAGTCTTTACTAATATTGTTAGAAAAATTGTACTACAAGCAATAGTAAAAAGTTATAATAAAAACAGCTTGTATTGGAATAAAGACAGACCTGCAGATCAGTGAAATAGAGTTGAATATTCTGACACAGATTTTCAAGTATATGACTACCCAATATTTGATAAAGGAGCAATAAAGAGGAAATGGAGGAAGTAAGGCCAATTAACAAGTGGTGCTGGGGAAAATGGTCAACTGCACATAAAAAATGAACTCAGACATCTTTCTAACACCAGGTACAAAAAAGTCGGATAAAATGAATTAAAGATCACAATATCAAACTTGAATCAATAAGGTACATTGACAAAAATGTTGGAAGAATCCTTCATGACATTAAAGCTAAAAGGCATCTTCAAAGACAAAACATCACTAAATAGTGGAAGCAAAGATAAATAAATGGGACTACATTTTACTATGAGGGTCCTATATCTCAAATGAAAGAGTAATCAAGATACTAAGACACTGTTCATTTGGGAAAAAGTATTTACTTAATACCAATTTGATAAGCAGTTAATCACTTGATCACTTGAATCCCATTATTCATCGATTTGCTCGAGCGGGCGCCAATAACATTTCCATTGGACCCTATCACGTGCCAATGTAGCCCAATGGCATCTGGTTGATTCAGGAATATGAAGAGCCTCAAACCGTTCCTTCAGGGTCTTTACAAGGAAGTCTGACCATCATGTAGGTGGGCGGCCACGTGATCTTTTGACATCCTGTGGGATCCAGTCTGTAATGGCTCTAGTCCAGCAGTTGTCTCCTAATCGCATTACATGTCCAGCCCATCTGATTTTCGATGCCTTGGCAAATGAGACAGCTCCCTGATTCTGGAATAGCAAAGGAGGTCAGAACTCCGGATTCCTTCTCTCACTTGAGTGAGGCATGATATTCCAAGCATAGCTCTTTCTATTCCTCTCTGGGAGACCCAAATAGCATTCTCATCCTGCTTTCGTAGGGCCCAAGTCTCTGAGGCGTATGTTAATGCAGGGAGAACGGTGGAGTCAAAGAGATGTGCCCGGAGCCAGTAGTTCTTTGTCCTTTTGGCTATTTCTTCAATGCCTTTGAAAGCATTCCATGCCACTCTCTTCCTCCTGCGCAGCTCAGGTTTTAGGTCGTTAATCATGTTGATTTCTCTACCTAGGTACACATAACTGCTGCATTCAGAGCTGTTTGTTCCATTGAGAGTGAATGGGGCCTCAGGAACTAGTTCATTCTTCATGAACATTGTTTTCTTTAGATTCAGCTGTAGACCTATCTTTCACATTCTTGGTCGAAGTCAGCCAGCATTTGTGCCACTTGGCTAATGTTTGGTGTTATTCGAATGATGTCATCAGCGAAGCAAGGTGGTGTAGTTGCCAACCATCTATCTTCACTCCCATTCCTTCCCATTCTAATTGTCGCATGATGTTCTCAAGGGTGGCACTGAAGAGTTTTGGTGAAATGGTATCACCTGTCGAACCCCTCTTTTGACATTAATGATCACTTCTTTGTAGAATGACGAGATCCTGGTGGTGAATCTGTAATACAGCTCACGAAGGATCTTGATGTATTGGGTTTGAACACCCTGTTTGGCTAGGGCTTCGATTGCTTCAGTCTCCACAGAATCAAAGGCTTTCTGTAAATCAATGAGCGTGAGACAGAGCGGCATCTTGTACTCCCTAGAAACCTCGATGAGCTTGGTTATTGTGTGGATATGGTCGATTGTGCTGAATCCTTTCCGGAAGCCTGCTTGCTCGCATGGTTGTCCTTCATGTAGTGTTCTGCTAATCCTGTTCATGATGACTTCTGTAAACAGCTTGTAGATGACGGACAACAGGCAGATGGGGCGATAGTTGCCGATGTCGTGATTGTCTCCTTTCTTGAACAGTAGAATTGTCCTGCTGGTTTTCCATTGGGAGGGCACCTTGTATTCGGACAGGTAGCTTGTGAAGTGCCGAGCTAGTGTATTGATGAGTATCAACGGCAGATTCTTCAGGTGTTCGGGTCTGACTTTGTCTGGGTCTGGTGCTGTTCCCTTCTTTAACGACGAGATGGCATGTCGATTTCAGAAGGGAGAACGTTGGGAATGACATATCTATCCTGTGGAATTTGGTATGTGGGCAGGTGGATGTGGCTATCAAAGAGATTTGAGTAGAAGTCCTGGATAATCTTCTCCATTGCCTTTCTGGAAGATGTGATAGATCCATCAGGGCGTCAGAGTGCAGTCATCTTGGTCTTATAGTTGGCGAAGGACAGGCGGGCAGTCGCGAATGCTTCCCGGCTTCTGCTGCATCTTCCAGTATTTCTGCTCTTCTTTCTTTGGGGTCTTTTTTTATCACTTCTCTGCACCGTTTAGCAAGCTTCTATGTTAGCATTTGGGCTCCTGAGGCTCGCGCCTTGCCACATTGGCGAATGAGCTCGGGGAGTTTCTGAAGACAGGCATTCTTTTGTGTCTTTTTCTCTCTCACCATTCTTTGCACAATCATGGAAGTGCTGAACCAGTCGGTTGTATTCTTCATCGATGTCGTCAATGATGGTATCTTCCCATGTTGCTGCAATGGTGCCAAAGTGTTCCCAGCTGGTGGTCGCTCTGGGAGTTCTCTTCTTAAACTTTGCAGCCTTTTCTCCCCATTGTGGGAAGTAGAATTTTGCACGAAGGACAGTGGTCCGATCCTGTTTGGAATTTGGGGATGACAGCTACATCAGTCAGACAAAACCGTCGATTGAAGATGATGTGGTCTATTTCATTGTGGAACTGTCTGCCAGGAGATTCCCTTGTCCAACGTTTTTCTTCAGCCTTCTGGAACTGTGAGTTCCCATGAATGGTCTTGGTGGACATGATGAACTCAGATAGTCTCTCACCCTGTTCGTTCCATTCTAGGCCATGGGTCCCGATGTGGAGTTCTTCAGCCGATCTTCTTGGTCCAATCTTGGCATTAAAATCACTGACTGTGATCTTGTAGAAGGTGTGATCTTTTTATAGAACTCCTCCAATTCCATGTAGAATTTCACAATTTCATCTTCTTTGTTGTGGATGTTGGTGCGTAGACAATGAACATAGAAATTGCTGGCAGTGGGCCACATCTCTTCAAGTGTAATCGTCCTATTCGGTTTGTAAGGCATTCAAATGAATCAATGTTGACAGCCATGTTCGTGTTGACAAGGACACCAACGACACTGATGCCTCTTTCTTTGCATGTTCCAAGGAACAATTCTTCTCCGGTGTCAAATACAGCATGATGCAACTGACGCCTCCTCGTCAGGAGACACAATGCAAACAATGAGGTATTGACTCATGCCACAGAGAATGGCACACATCAAAACAGCGAGACTACCAGTACTGGTGTGTATGAGGGGAGAAAGGGACTCTCCTTCACTGTTGGTGGGAATAACTAGTGCAGTCTTTTTTTGGAAATTAATTTGGGAATTTCTCCAAAAGCAAGTTAATATCCAAGATATATAAGCACAAGTTTAACTTTACAATGAAAAACAGAATCCAACCCCATTAAGAATGGGGAGAAGAAATGAACAGGAATTTCCTCAAGAATAAATTCAAATGATCAAAAGACACAAGAAATATTCACATCACCAATAATCTAGGAGACACAATGCAAACAACAATGAGGTATTGACTCATGCCACAGAGAATGGCACACATCAAAACAGCGGGACTACCAGTACTGATGTGTGAGGGGGAGAAAGGGACTCTCCTTCACTGTTGGTGGGAATAACTAGTGCAGTCTTTTTGGAAACTAATTTGGGAATTCCTCCAAAAGCAAGAAATTGAGCTTCCATAATGACCCAGCAGTATCACTTCTCAGAGCATACCAGGAGGCCCAAACACAGCAGAAATGACATCTGAACTTGTATTTTTACTGTACTACTATTCATAACAGCCATAATCTAGAAACAATTTGGTTGCCCAATAATAGTTAAGTGAGTAAAGAAACTATGGTACATCTGCACAATGAAATACTATGTCATTAGGAAAAATGAGGTCATGAAACACGCTTTTAAATGGCTGAATGTGGAGAGTATCATGTGGAGTGAAATGAGTCAGAAGGATTGACAGACAGAATAATTGCACATATTTGTGGGATATGAAAAGTAATATGAGACTAATACCCAAGGACTATAGAAAAAGGGGCCAGGAGGATTAGTCTAAGATTGGAGTCTGCTTCAAGTGCTGGGGGAGAAAATAAAGAAAATAGAGAAGAAAAGACTAAGACCAGGATAGGTGGGAATGATCACTTTGGATAAGAATTGCTTGCTGAAATTAGGTAAAGGAACAAACATAATAACCCCTCAGTATCTGCATTATAAACCGTAATGCCTAAAAACAAGTGAGAGAGACGGATGGAGGGAGAGAATGAGGAAAGTTCTTGCCATAGAGACAGACTAGGATTGGTGAGACTCAGGGATTGCAGGAGGGGAGCAGGATATATTGGGGGTGGGAAATTTACACTGGTGGGGGTCTTTTGTGAAAGCATATCACTGTGGATTGGAAAGAACAGAATGTTTGTGTGATGGGGGATGTGGGGGGTACAGGCAATGGGATAGCGGTGGAGCTACACTCTGGTGGTGGGTGTAGTGCTTGGATGTTCTACACATGAAACTCTGCCATTACCAATATTTTAGATCACAGTTCTTAAAATAATTTTAACAGAATATTAGAAAGAAATACGTAACACACTATACCTTGGCATTTTCACTAACAAAGGAATAATCTAGAAACAATACCAATTTGATATTGATATTGTTTAGACATATCTTTCTTCATATTTTACAATTACCTGGTTTACTTTTCCCTTACCCATTACTATTGTTTAATACAAAAATAGTCTTTACTAGTCTCAGAAAACATTGTTTTTTACTTTATTTAAACATCGCTATTTACATAGTACAGTTCTTCATAGTACAGTTGTTATGAGCATTCATAATTCAACACCAATCCCACCTCCAGTGTGCCCTCACTACCAGCAAAGACCCCTGCTTCCCACCCACTCCTCATCCCTATGCCACCTTCCCCAGCCAGCATATTCGTATTGATCTTTGTATTTTATGTCAATTTTTATAGTTATAATTTATGCTATATAATTCAAGATCATGGGAATATAAGATCCATTATAGATGGAATCATAATTGTTTTCTGCATATTTATTTATAGTACTTGCTTGCAAAGTAACAAGTCTTAGAAATACATGTATTACAAATTTATATTTCTATAAATATTGTGAGTTCTTGTAATTGTGTTTCTCAGAAATTTATAAAATTTTAGCTAAAATTAAAGTTGATATTTTTACCTTATTTGTTATATTTATTAGAAACTGAAAGTCATTTATAGTTTGTCTTGGTTGATTACAAATTTATTTGTTAATAAATACTATTATCTTCATAAGGAGCCTCTTTACTTTTTGGAAACCAAAGGGTATTATTTTTACTTAATTAATGATTAGGTAATTTTTATGTGTGGATACTAGCTGAAATTGAACTAGACCTCTGAAACCTTCGTAGAGTTTGACTTTCTCTGCTATGGGTATCACAAGAGAACAAGAACACTATAGTCATTTTTAATTAATTAATTAATTAGTAATTATTTTTTCATTTACTTGAAGAACATTGATTTACAAAGCTATATAGTTTAGGCATACAATATTTCAAAGCAGGGCCTACCATCAGTGTCAACATCCTTCCACCAGTTCTCCCATATTTCATCAGGAATCCACTTCCCAAACAACCCATGCAATCACATTGACAGACATATTACAAAGTTCCTTTTATTGCAGACATGATTTCAAGTTTTCAGTGTTGAGTCTGAATGACACTAGATTTAAAGAGAAAACAATGTTGCTTCTATCCTACAAGTAGGTCCTGTTAAAAAACCCTCATTTCTTATATTTTCATACCATCAACATTTTATATTTAATATCATATAACACTGATGTCTTATATCTGACTTGTGACTATATATATATAAACATATATATAACTATAATCTGTGATTGTTATACTAATCATCAAAACATTGTATGTATATATACACGTATCATTTTCATACATTCAGAAACATGACCCTAATTTTTCAATTTAATTCATTTATCTTTTTGAAATAATTGATGACTAATTTCACACATACTTTAATACTTTAGCTATTTCTAAATTGGTCTATTTCTTCCTACTGTAATATATAATTCTCGTGATAAAGAGGGTTTTAAGAGTAAATATGTACATATCTACATATATATCTAATTTTTTCACACATCCAGTAAATTTCTTTGCAGAATGCCTTCTTTGTATCAGATTACTGTTTTATCTGTAGATTACAGATTATCCCATGTTAGAGCCTGGCAAGATACCAATGTTGTATTTGACATGCTGAATACCAATAACAATTATACACCCCATTCCCATGATCTGATGGAATGGTTTGAGGCTCTTTGTGTTCCTTGAGCGGGATGATGCCCTTGGGCTATCTCGCATGTGGCAGGACTTATTGAAATGATACTGGTGCCCACTCGAGCAAATCGATGATATATGGGAAGACGGTGATACGGTGATACAATGATACAGATTATATCTGTAACAGATTAGTAGACAATTACTAATTATAATATGAAATAATTAGTTAATATTATCAAATAATTTCAAAAAGAGAAGATAAAATATATTATTAAAAGCTGTGAAGTGTTCAAGTGGGTGATCGAATACACCAGGTTCCCTGGGAAGCTGAAGCTGGAGCACCCTCCCCGAACTCAATGTCCTCTGGCAAGGCCTGGAGGGCTCACCCAGAACTGCCACTGGCTGGGACCATTCATGGGGGTTTATCTCAAAACCCAGTATGTTCATCTGGCTGGTGTCCCATCACATTTTCTAGAAACAAAGTGTGTGGGCATGAATAAGTGTGGTCTAGGGGACCACCTCGGTAATTTCCTATACAGTGGACTCAAATGGCACAATAGAGATTTTAGGATCCCCATTGACTTTTGTCTGACACCATGTTCATTGACCATAATTAGCTCCAACAACCAATATAGGATGGATTGTTCAGTGTATAAATAGGAAAAGCACAAATAGACGTTGAGATAAATGTGAAATAAATGTTGTCAGTAGCTATAGTGATGGTGTGTCTATGATTGTCAGTAGAAAAACCACTGTGTTCTGGAAACCCAGAAAGTGAATCCAAGAACAGACACTGGCCAGACTCCCACACATCTGCCTAGAAAAATAAAAGGGCATGACCTTATTATTACTATTCTCTTATACGAGCTGTTAGGATCAACATAATTGATGCTGGCTAAGTGAGCAGGTATCAGGAGGGGATGGAGGGTGGGAGGGAAATGCAGGTCTCTGGTAGTGGGGGGCACACTGGTGGTGGGATTGGTGCTGAATGATGAATCTTTCTAGCAGCTGTGATATGAAGGACTTTATACTTTGTAAATCGTGGTGTTTGAAGTAAATAATTTTTAAAAAAGTAGTGAAGGGTCAACTGAGCTTCACTAAGGTCAAACTGCCAAAAAGTTTAGGTACACTGCTTTTTTTCAGCTGAGAACTCCGGGTTTCTTGGCATGGTGGCGGGTGACTTGCCCCTTACCCCTGTACTTCAGGAAACATCTATAGACATACTTCTATTCCACCACCACCTCATTTACTGACCCAGCTTCAGAGACTCATGGACAAGTCTCAAAAGAGATCAATTAGCTGCAAAATGTTTCATGGATATATTAACATCTGCTTAAACCTCCTCCAGGAAGACCTCAGTAGGGGACTAGATGAGTCACTTCCCTGCCAATGTCCTGGCAGCTGCTCCTGTGCCCCAGCATCTGCTGCCATGCCTACAATCAGACTCCACTGACTCACAACTTAGCTCTCAGATACCAGACTCTTAAAAAGTGTAGGTAGGTCAGGTGTTTTTGGATAAGAACTCTTGGCTTTCTTGAAGGGGTGCTGTGTGACTACCTCCATGCCACCCCCCTATACACATCACCCATATTCCATTACTGCTGCCATGTAATCTCACTGCAGAGTTAAGTATTCTGGTGTTTCTGGAGTGATATTTCCAACCTCTACAATACTGACTTCATGATTGTAGTACACAATATTGGATGATAATGTAATGTAGAAGCCAACTGAGCATGATTAACAAAAACATTAACACATAGCGCTCAACAAGTAACAACAGCTTGTTGTAAACCTTCAGAAAAGAACTTAAGCCCTTATGGTGAGACTCAATAAATATTACAAATTTTTTCACTGAAGTATTTTTTATATTACTCCATTAACCATTTAATGGTAAAAACAATATAAAATAATTTTAGGGGCCTATAATGGGAACAGGCTTAAGAAGTAGCTGGGGAAATGGGGACAATTGTGGAGGGAAGGTCACAGTGGTTGTGGGACTGGGACTGAAATGTTGAAAGCCTGTAACAAAAAGCATTACAAGCATCTTTTTAAACTATGGTCTTTCAATAAAGTGGGAAAAACATTTTTGAAGAGTGAATAAGTATCACTGTCTTCACTGTCTTCCTGTAGATCATCGATTTGCTTGAGCAGGCATCAGTAACATCTCAATATGTCCTGTCACATGCGAGATAGTCCAAGGGCATCTGCCAACTCCAGGAATATAAAAGCCTCAAATCATTCCATCAAGTCATGGGAATGAGGTCTATAATTGTTACTGGTTTGTGGCATGTCAAATACGACACGGGTAGCTAGCCAGGCTCTGCTGTGCGAGTGGGACACTCTTGTAATTTTATAGTATATTCCTACCAATATACTATAAAAGTGGCTCTATCTCACTGGCATAGGTACATATATTTTAAACATATGCTTTCTATGTTAATTCATTTTCGTTCAAACTACATAATTATTTATTATCCCCTATAATTCTTTAGCAGGTTAGAGAATAAATCAGATACCTGAATCTATCCATAATTATCTCATTTCACAATGAAATTTTGTGATCTTCTTGTCACTATATTCTTACTATCTCCCGAATCCATGTGTCACTGCATTTGTAATATCAAAGTTTAGAATCCCCGTACTTACAGCAATTATCCTTAGTACTTACAGTTCTTACCAGAACTATTACTAGTCTCATGAATGTTCTACCAATTACTTCTCACTATATCCATTTTCTTGAAAAATATAAGAGCAATTTTCTAAAGCTGTATAATTCATCATGTCACTCCATGTTTATAACCCTTTAATGATTACCCATAGTACAGACATGACAAAATTCTTCATTCTCACCCTTAAGTATCTTCTGAATCTCACCTCACAAGTCCTCATATATAAGCATAGCATTAAGAGTTCTCTACACTCCCCCCCCCCCCCCCCCCCCCTCACCCAACCTTTAGATACCTTGTTCTTACAGTTTTCTATGCCTCTTCCATTTCACAGACTAGCTTCTAGAATAAGTAGAATTCTTTAATAAAATATGGATGAAATAACATATATAATACTTTTCAAAAGATTGGGTTCTCATACAGTCATACATGTTATAAAGGTAGAATGTAAATTCTACAATGTACTGCATGTGGAAAGATATGCTTTATTTATTTTTATATTACTTTGTACCATGGCCTTTGGTAGTATAAGTTGAAAAAGTTGCCAAAACTGAGAGGAATCTCAGATTTTATAAATATCCACTTCCGTTCTGCTTCACAGCAAGGAATGCATTTAGACATATCTGAGAAACATTTGATATGTAAATTTATAACTTTGCAAAAATACAGTGATTCAGTTTTTTTTAAGTCAAATATGTCATGGAGGCTGCAGGTAGCTTCCCAAAACTTCCCTCAAGGTATCAGCTAATCACAAGCATCCACAATATCCCTGATGACTGTGACCTCTAGGAAAAACATGAATAAGTCCTGGCATAGTTCCATGGCCAATGTTTCTGAACTTGTGCATCACTTAAATACCAATATTAAGAAAGAAGTGTAAATGTGAAAGTGAAAAAATAAGCTTATTCAAATATTTGTGATCAGAAAAATAGAATACACATATTGTCTTCACAGTCACTAGTGCAATTGTTACAGGAAATGAGAACATTTTTAGGAGAGTGGTTTGTTGACTACCTGGCATCAGAGTGATCTCAAGTCACCTCATGATAACTTAAGATAAACTCTTAATGTATATACAAATAGTAATTTCTGATAAGCATTTATCTCTTTTTCTTTAGAACAAGATTCACATCAGTTTAAGTTAGCATGAAAATATTTTAAATACCTTGTAGATAATATAATATGATGAACCTATGAATCTAGAAATACGAATATGTATGTCTTAGTGAAATTTTCTGTAATTATATAATTCATTACTGTATATGGTTCTCAGTGACTTTTTTTCAAAAATCCAACATATCACTGGAGTTGGGTGGGGGAGAATATTACAGAGAACACTGGGACAGTGGTGGAAAGGAGCACAAAATCTAGTGTAGGGTGTGCTGTTGGAATACTTTATTCATAAAATACTGGTAGTATCATTACTGAATATCACAATGCATTAAGTAAGATGTAAAATTAATGACATTATATCAGCTGAGCCATAAATATCAGCTGAGCCATAAAGTCTATATCTGTGTTTATATCTAAAAAAATTAACAACAAACAAATAAATATCTATACATCTGTATTCACAACAACATTATTCATAAGTGAAACATTGAGTTATCAGAGCACTCATGGTCACATTAAAGGATCAAAAATTGTAATATACACATATGTTAATGCAATTTTAATAAGTCTTGGAAAATGGTGAAATTCATTGGAGGTATTTTTATTATAAAGTAGAAAAAACATTTATTTTACCATGAAAATCCTGGCAATGATTCCCACCATCTAGCTAAGACAGGGCAATTTAGTGATAACTATGAGAATATTCTTTTAAAATTTCTTGTGAATAATGAATGAATTGCTCCAAATCTCTTGATTTACAGTTCCTCCGAATAAAATGCTCAAGACTGAGAAGGCGTGAAATGTAAATCCATGTATGATTTTATCTTCTTCAGCCAATATGTTGGAAATCTCCATGACCAGTCAAAATAAAAATGCTTTGCCCCTAAAAAATTAATCACATGAAATTTGCCTTTATTTAAAGCATGTCATTTGAAAAAAAAAACATATGAAAACCTAAGCATGTATTTCACACACAGGTATTCATGTGTATGAAAACCATATACGCTGCTCGGCCGGCCCCATGTGGAAGCAACCCATGGAGCTGACCTCCCGGTAAGGGGCTCTTGCCATCCCCTTGCCTAGTCCAATATTGCTCCAAGGGTTTGCTCTCATGAGCGGGGAGAGACCATGCTGGCCGGACTGGGAGTGGAGTTTTGGGCCCTGCCCTTTCCTTCGCCTCCATGCCAGTTGCCCTGGAAGAAGAGACCCACCCACGCCAGACCCATATGTCCCTTGGCAATCATGTCCCGATATTTTTTATAGGATACTGAATTTTGCATAAGGTTCTTCCCAATTTCTTTCACATTTATACATAGTAAACAGTTATAGACATGTTTTAACTGATACCAGTAAGCCTGGCAAGAAGCAAGAGCAAACCATACATCATGCAGTTAGTCATTCTCAACATCCAGGCTCCATAGTTCCTCAGAGCTCCATCCAAGAAAACCTGATCTTCCCCCTTTAAGTTTCATCAGTAAATGCTCAGGTTGAGAGCCTTCTACTGAGACTATACCACCTACACGGTAAAGTCTGGCAAGCTACCCGTGTTTTATTTACTTTTTATGCCAAAGACTAGTAACTATTATGGACCTCAGTTCCATAACCTGAAGAATGGTTTCGGGCTCCTCCTGTCCCTGTAGCAAGTAGATGTCCTTGGGTTGCACTTGCTTGTGACAGGACTAATGGAGATGTTACTAGTGCCCACTCGAGCAAATCGATGAACAATGGGAAGACAGTGATACAGACAGTGAAGCATGTGTTGGGGGTGAAGGGAAGAGGAAGCTGCTAAACAGAGTTTTAATTCTTTCCTTTACAGGAAACCCCAAGCTTTATTTTATTTTATTGGCAGAGATAGTAATCAAACAAAGACTTCACATATGCAAGGTAAAGTTTTCTGATAAGCCAAAGACACTTAGACAGCTTTAAATTTTAAACTTTGAAAAAAACCTCTTCTAATATATAAAACAGTGATATTTAATTTAATGCACCACAGTTTTTACATGAATAATCTCTCCCAATGACATTGGACTAAACTGTCCAACAAATAAGCATAGAGTAACTGTATGAATCAGAAAGAAAATATGTCATTTTCTGCCTACAGGAAACACATCTAAATGCACAGGATAAATAAAGTTTCAGAGTGAAAGGCTGGAAAACAATCATATAAGCCAATGGAAGACAAAAAGTATTTTTAAGGCTGGGGCAGCATTTTTATATCAGACCAAGTAACATTCAACATACAGATATTTTAGAAAGAGGGATGAACACTACTTATTTAATGAACAATAAATCAAGAGATACTGACTATGGTCAACACAATATACCAAATGAAGGTTCAGCAAAGTTTATAAAACCTCTGCTCACAAATTTAAAAGACCACATTAACAGAAGTACAATAGTACTGGGGGACTTCAAAACTACACTTTAACACTAGACATATCAAACAAATGAAAAATCAATATAGATAGAGCCCTAAATGTGAAACTACAAGAACTAGGCTTATTGGACATGTACAGGACTCTCCATTCTCCAAAAGAATATGCATTCTTCTTTAGTGTACATTGAACAATCTCTGGGATATATTATATTCTGAGGCATTACTGAAACATACAATCACAAATATATGAAACATACAAAGTAGCTACTCAGAACACATGCCATTCAAGAAGTAGATAATCATAGACAGAAGATGGGGGAAAATCTAGAACCTGAAAACTGAGAAAAACACTGCTAAACAACCACTGGATCTAAGGTAAAATCAAGAAGTAAAGAAATGCAAAGCTTCCTTGAAACTAATGAGAAAATACAAGCTCTCCGTATCTATGGGAAATAGCAAAACTGTAGTAAGGTGGTCACTTGTATCACTTGTCTTCCCGTTGTTCATTGATTTGCTCGAGCAGACACCAGTAACATCTCCATATGTCCTGTCACATGCTAGTGTAGCCCAAGGGCATCCATCACTCCAGGAATATGAACAGCCTCAAACCATCCCTTCAGGTCATGGGAACGAGGTCCATAACTGTTACTGGTTTTTGGCATATCAAATATGACTCGGGTAGCTTGCCAGGCTCTGCCGTGTAGGTGGTATCATTGAGATATATGTTATAATAAGCAATATAAAGTAAAAATCAGTGCCTGCTAAGGCAGGCAGGGGGTTATATTTAAAGCAATTCAGGCCTACATTGAGAGAAGAAAAAGCCCAACCAACAATCTAAAAATAACTCAAAATCTGGAGAAGGAACAGCAAACAAAACTAAAAAAGTAGTAGAAGGAAGGAAATAGTATAACCTAGGGGAGAAACTGCAGCATAGAAACTGAGAAAACAAAGAATCAATAGTAGTAGGATCTAACTCTTCGAAAGAATAAACAATATTAACTTCCAGTTAGATTCACAATAAATAGAGAGAAAATGTCCAAATAAATCATTTCAGAGACTAAAGAGAAATTACAAAGAGTCATATATTTGGCACATAATGAGAGACTACTATGACAAATTTTTCTCTTAAAGAACGAACCAAAAAAAGTTAAAATTATTAGCGTCACTTAATCCCCCTAAACTGAATCACTACCACTATCACTATCTTCCCAATCATCATCAATTTTCTCGAGTGGGCTCCAGTAACATCTCCATATGTCCTGTCTCATGCTAGTAGAGTCCAAGGGCATCTGCTCACTCCAGGAACATAAAGAGCCTCAAACCATTATATTAGGTCATAGGAATGAACTAACATAATTGTTACTGGTATTTGGCATATCAAATACAACACAGGCAGCTTGCCAGGCTTGCCGTGCGGGTGGCATACTCTTGTAGTCACCTCTAAATACAGCATTTATTCATGAATAGTGCAGGCACACAAGCCGGGCTGTGATACGCTCGTCTGCCGGAGGAGTTCTGATGCAGGGGAAGGTTCTGGATGTGAAAAATGGCGGCCCTCACGGAGTGGGGGGAGTCATCTGGCTTGTTGCGAGGTTCTGCTGGGGTGGCGGGCCAAGGCTAGAACCCACCATCCTTCCCAGGCCCCTCATGTGCTGCTGGGCACAAGGAGAGCTGGTAGCAGCTCTGTTCCATGTCTGTAAGTCTCTGGATCAGCATACCTGGGCTGGGTTGAAAAAAAAACTGCTGCAGGGTGGGTGTCGATGATCCAGGCTGTGATAGGCTCATCTGCTGGATGGATTTCTGATGCGGGGGAAGGTTCGAATGTGGAAAATGGCGGCCCTCCGAAGTCGTGGGGGTCGTCTGGCTTGTTGCGAGGCTCTACTGGGGTGGTGGGCCAGGGCTAGAACCCGCCATCCCTCCCAGGCACAAAAAAGTAAACCTGAAGAGGCCAGTTACATGTCAGAAATTGAGATGGTAATGAAACATTTTCCAAGAAAGAAAGTACCAATATACAGGTTTGCTGATGAATTCTATCAAACATTCAAGAGAAGATTTACTTCATTACTTCTAAAGATCTCCCAAATATTGAAGACAAAAAAAATCCTTCCTAAAACCTTCCATGAAGCTAACACTACATTAATAAAGAAAAAAGAAACCAGAAACATGAGCAGAAAAGTAAATTTCACCAAATTTTCCTCATGAACATTGAAGCAAAAATCTTTATCAAAGTCTTAGCTAACAGAATTAAAAACATATAAAAATACTATACACCTCATTCAAGTGTGATTCATCTGAGAGAAATAAGTGTGGTTCAAAATATGCAAATCAATTAGCATAATACACCACACTAATAATACTATTTTTAAAAGTCATATAATCATATAAATCACTGCAGATAAAGTTTTTGATAAGATTCAATATCCATTCATGTTAAGAATTCACAACAAAATATGGGTAGAATGAACATGTCTCATTATAGTAATGCCATCTTTAACAAGCTGACAGCCAATATCATTTTTTTTTCTTTTTTTGGGTCACACCCAGCAATGCTCAGGGGGTTTCTCCTGGCTCTGCGCTCAGGAATTACTCCTGGCAGTGCTCGGGGGACCATATGGGATGCCATGGATCGAACCCAGGCTGGCACGGGCTGACCGCATGCAAGGCAAACATCCTACCTGCTGGACTATCTCTCTGGCCCCAGCCTGTATCATTTTTAATGGCGATTGAAAGCATTCCCTCTGAGATGAGGTACTATGCTATGATGTTCACTGTCTTCATTTTCCTTTGATATAGTCCTAGCTATAACAATCAGGCAAGAAAAGCATATCAAAGGAATACAAACTGTTAAATAAGTCAAATCACTCTATTTGTTGCTGATATGATAATATACCAATAAGGTCTCAAAGAGTCAATAAAGAATCCCCTAGAAAAAAATAAGCCAATAGAGCACATTAGCTGACTACACTGTCAATACTCACAAATCAGTAGCATTCTTATCCACAGAAAATGAATAAAAGCAATCAAAAATCCATCCCCCAAACAAAAGACCAGACCCAGATGGGTTCACTAATGAAATATTTTAAACTAATCCTTTTCAGGATTATTCAAAAAAATCAAAGAGTCGGAAATACTTTGTAACAGTTGTATAAGACTAACATTGGCCCTATATCAAAAGTAGACTGAGAGCAAAAAGAAAAATTACAGAAAAATATCCCTGTTGAACATAGGTACAAATTAAATATCATATGATAATATCAACAGAAGCAGAGAAAACATTTGTCAAGATCAAGCACTCATTTATAACAAAAGCTCTTCATTGAGAAACTACCATAACATCACTGCAAAAATTATACTCAGTGATAAAAAAAAAATGTCTTCCCTCTTATATCAGACTCAAGATAAAGTTTACTGTTGCAGGACTCCTCTAAGAGCCCCCTTTCTACTACCCTATGGAAGTTTTTCCAGGAGGATCTTGGCTCAAGACATTAGCATATAAAAAGACATTGGGTGAGGTGTTGGTAGAAATTACCTAAGGGCATTTGACCCTGCCAGAGAAGTTTACATTTGGCTTGCAGCTCCTCCCAGCTCTGCTTGGAGGCTTTGAATTAGCTCTGGGTTCTCGTACATTTCTATAGAGCTATTTTCCTGTTTGCATCTCTAGATAGCCCCAGCCCAGAATGGGCTGGGGAGTTTGGGCGGTTTCTGGTTATAAGATAAGCTGCAAGAAGAAAGAAGATCTCTTTTTTCCCCTTTTGCCATTTTGGCTTCCCTTGGTGTTTTGTTTCTCCGTCCTATCCATTCTCTGTTGGGCCTCAACACGTGGTTGCAGCCATCTTGGGCTGCACCTGGCTGGGGCCTAGCTGGGAACCCAGAGTCCGGAGGTTTTCCCTGCTCTTGAATTGTATATTGGAACCTGTGATAGTAAAGCCCTTTTTAAAACTGCATCGGATTCCTGAGTTTTCATCCATTCCTCGCCCGCTTCAGAGGTAGAAAGAAACTCGCTTCCTAGTACTGTTGGGGACCCCGACGGTGCTCCCCGCCAGTTTACCAAAGTTCTCACTAGTTATAAACAATTTAAAACTATACTTGGAAAGGTATAGGCAAACAAGTGTATGCCACCTGCACGGCAAGCCTGGCAAGCTGCCTGTGTCATATTTGATATGCCAAATACCAGTAACAATTATATTAGGTCATTCCCATGACCTAATATAATGGTTTGAGGCTCTTTATGTTCCTGGAGCGAGCAGATGCCCTTGGGCTCTACTAGCATGAGACACGACATATGGAGATGTTACTGGAGCCCACCCGAGAAAATTGATGATATGAACGGGAAGATAGTGATAGTGATAGTGATAATTAGAAAATACTAAAGACTATTTGTAAAGGTTCCTATATAAAGAGGTAAGCTATAAGATCAACACACAAAATCTGTAACTTTTCTAAACCAAATAATAAAATAGAAGAGAAAGAAATTTAATTTTAAAAAGTCACATTCACAATTGAGTCTCAGAAAACAAAGTATCTTAAAATAAACTTTAAAAAGAGTTAAAAGTACTATACAAAGAAAGCTGCCAATCATCACTAAAACGTTGCAAAAGACCCAGAAAATGGAATCTGATCACTTGCTCATTGAATGGATTAATGCTGTCAAAATGGCAACACTACCCAAATCACTGTACAGATTTAATGCTGTCCTTAAATGACAGCTTTTCTCGAAGAAACACACCAAACACTTCTGAAATTCATGTCTCTGGATAAGAAGACTAATGTAATCTGAGAGAAAAGAAGATAGGAGGCACCACATTTCCCAACCTCAAACTATTAAAGGTATTATTAAAACGGCATTGTACTGGAATCAGGACCGACATTCAGATCAATGAAACAGACTTGAAAATTTAGAAACAGACCTCTGGACCTATGGAATAGAATTGAGTATCCTGACACCCAACCTCAAACACATGATCATTTAATCTTTGATAAAGGTGCAATGAGTCTAAAATGGAGTAAGAAAAGCCTCTTCAACAAGTGGTGTTGGGAAAATTGGGCAGCGACATGTAAAAAAATGAATTTGGACCTGTGTCTAACACCATGCACAAAAATCAGATCAACATGGATTAAAGATCTCAATATCAGACTTGAATCCATAAAGTACATTGAAGAAAATATAGGAAAACCCTCTACGACATTGAAGCTAAAGGCATCTTCAAAGATGAAACATCACTAACAAAGCAACTAGAAGAAAAGATAAACATATGGGACTACATGAAACTAAAAAGCTTCTGCACCTCAAAAGAAACAGTGACTAAGATACAAAAGCAGTCCACAGAATGGGAAAGAATATTCACCCAATACCCATCTGATAAGGGTTTAATATCCAGGATATATCAGGTACTGGTAGAACTTTACAAGAAGAAAACAAACAACCCCATCAAAAAATGGGGAGAAGAAATGAACAGAAACTTCAGCAAGGAAGAAATTCGAATGGCCAAAAAACATATGCAAAAAATGCTCATCATCACTAATCATCAGAGAGATGCAAATCAAAACAACAATGAGATACCACTTTACACCACAGAGACTGGCACATATTCAAAAGAGCAAGAACAACAAGTGCTGGCGTGGATGTGGGGAAAAGGGGACACTCATCCATTGTTGGTGGGAATGCTGGCTGGTACAGCCTTCTGGAAAACAATATGGACTTTCCTCCAAAGACTAGAAATTGAACTCCCATTTGACCCAGCCATACCACTCCTGGGAATCTACTCTGGGAAACCAAAAATACGCAGTGGAAACACCATCCCTACTTTTATGTTCATAGCAGCATTATTCACAATAGCCAGAATCTGGAAGCAACCAGAGTGCCCGAAAATCAATGACTGGATAAAGAAGCTTTGGTACATCTACACAATGGAATACTATGCAGCTGCTAGGAAAAATGAAGTCATAAAATTTGCCTATAAATGGATGGACATGGAGAAGATTATGTTGAGCGAAATTAGCCAGAAGGAGAGAGACAGATACAGAATGACTGCGTTTTATTTGCATGGCATAAATATATATATATGTTTATATATATATATACATATTATGATACCAATATCCAGGTCAAGTGAAACATATATCAGGAGGTCTTGTCAAAAGTGGAAACTATTACAAACGTGTGGGAGTCAGAGATTAGGTAAGACAGAAAATGGAACAGTGTGCTAATAATTGTTGAGGGTACTAATGTCAACCTAGAACTGAGCATTAAATAGAGGCAAAAGGATACACATGCCAACCTCTTAATGTATGTTCTGTAATCTATAGTCTGGAAGGGAAGGAAAAGAGAAAGAGAGAGAAAGGGAAAGAAATAAAGAACCTGCCATGGAGCAGGGCTGGGGAAGGGGGAGGGAACCGGGGATGTTGGTGGTGGGAGATGGGCACTGGTGGAGGGACGGGTGCTAGAACACTGTATGACCAAAACCCAAATATGAACTTTTTAATTGTATATCTTTTTATTTGTATATCTCACGGTGGTATAATAAAATACTTAAAAAATAAAAAATAAAAAAAGAGAGCTTAAAAAAAAGAAAGAAAATTTAGAAACAGATCCTCAGATATGATCATTTCATCTTCTCTTCAATAAAGGAATAAGAAATATAAAATGAGCAAGGAAAGTCTCTTTAGCAAGTGGTGCTGTGAAAACTGATCAGCCACTTGCAAAAGGAAAAAGTGAATACAACATTCTAATCTAAGCTAATTGGGTTAGCAACTTTGACTCCCTCCACTGAGGATAGGTAGTAGAAAATGAGACAAAACACATATATGGAGACACATGCACTGTCAAAATTTTAGGGTCTCCTGGGCAACCACTGCTGATTTCACCATTTATTGAATACAATATTGCTCCTCTACTACTCCCCCTTGGTTCTCAGCAAGTCACAGAAATGCCAAGGACTTTTAATAAGTGCATCAACGTTCACTATTTACATGAAGATCAAGTCTGTGGTGTTCTACATAACAATCAGAGGGCAGATTTACAATATAAGAACCTGACAATTTGCTATTCTATTTTTTTTCATGCTTCTATGTCTAAAAAAATCCTAAACAGTCTTATTCTATACTTGCCTGGATTATTTTTGTATCCAACAGATATTTGCCATAAATTCTATTTTTCCTGCTATACAATTCTTTTTTGGGTATACATTTCTATACTCATTGATTTTTAATACCTAAACTATCATATCTGGGGCATATCCCACCCTTGGATATTTCTGTTAGGCGACAAATTCCCACACTTTCTAATGTCATACCAAAAAAAGCAAATAAAATTCAAAGACATTAATCCATAAATTATATGTAAGTAAACATAGGCAGAGAATGCTATTCGGGTCTCCCAAAGATGAATTGAAAGAGCTATGCTTGGAATATCATGCCTCACTCAAGTGAGAGAAGGAATCTGGAGTTCCAACCTCTATTGCTGTTCCAGAGGCAGGGACACTGTCTCGTTTGCCATGGCATCAGAAATGAGATGGGCTGGACATGTAATGCGATTTGGAGATGACCGCTGAACGAGAGCCATTACCAACTGGGTCCCACGTGATGTCAAAAGATCACGCGGCCGCCCACCTACAAGATGGTCAGACTTCTTCATCAAGACCCTGAACGAAAGGTTTGAGGCTCTTCATATTCCTGAAGCAACCAGATGCCATTGGGCTACACTGGCATGTGGTAGGGTCAAATAAAAATGTTACTGGCACCCACTCAAGCAAATCAATGAATGACGGGATGTCAAGTGATCAAGTGATCAAGGCGAAACATATGCAGAACTCTCCATGACCTTGGAACTAGAGGCACCTTAAAGGTGCAACAAAATTGGCCAAACAGTTGGAACCAAAGGTAAATAAAAAGGGGTTTAAAAGCTAAAACCCCTCTGTATCTCCAAGGAAATGAAGTACAGAATACAAAGACACACTACATATTGGGAGAAGTTGTTTGCCCACCATTCATATGATAAAAGTTTTATAAAGAACCAGTTTTATAGAGCACTGGAGGATCACTTGATCACTTGAATCATGTTATTCATCGATTTGCTTGAGAGGGCGCCAGTAACATTTCCATTGGACCCTATCACGTGCCAATGTAGCCCAATGGCATCTGGTTGATTCAGGAATATGAAGAGCCTCAAACCGTTCCTTCAGGGTCTTTACAAGGAAGTCTGGCCATCTGGTAGGTGGGCGGCCACGTGATCTTTTGATATCCCGTGGGATCCAGTCTGTAATGGCTCTACTCCATCGGTTGTCTCCTAATCGCATTACATGTCCAGCCCATCTTATTTTCGATGCCTTGGCAAACGAGATAGCATCCCTGATTCTGGAATAGCAACAGATGTCAGAACTCCCATTCCTTCCCATTCTAATTGTTGCATGATGTTCTCGAGGGTGGTGCTGAAGAGTTTTGGTGAAATGGTATCACCCTGTCGAACCCCTCTTTTCACATTAATGATCACTTCTTTGTAGAATGGTGAGATCCTGGTGGTGAATCCGTAATACAGCTCACGAAGGATCTTGATATATTGGGTTTGAACGCCCTGTTTGGCTAGGGCTTCGATGACTGCTTCAGTCTCCACAGAATCAAAGGCTTTCTGTAAATCAATGAACGTGAGAAAGAGCGGTATCTTGTACTTCCTACAAACCTCAATGAGCTTGGTTACCGTGTGGATGTGGTCAATTGTGCTGAATCCTTTCCGGAAGCCTGCTTGCTCGCATGGTTGTCCTTCATCTAGTGTTCTGCTAATCCTGTTCAGGATGACTCTTGTAAATAGCTTGTAGATGACAGACAACAGGCAGATGGGGCGATAGTTGCCGATGTCGTGAATGTCTCCCTTCTTGAACAGTAGAACTGTCCTGCTGGTTTTCCATTGGGAGGGCACCTTGCATTCGGACAGGTAGCGTGTGAAGAGCCGAGCTAGTGTATTGATGAGTACCGACGGCAGATTCTTCAGGTGTTCGGGTCTGACTTTGTCTGGGCCTGGTGCTGTTCCCTTCTTTACTGATAAGATGGCATGTCGGATTTCAGAATAGGATGCCAAAATACGACCAAGAAGATCAGCTGAAGAACTCCACATCGGGACCCATGGCCTAGAATGGAACGAACAGGGTGAGAGACTATCTGAGTTCATCATGTCCCCCAAGACCATTCATGGGAACTCACAGTTCCAGAAAGCTGAAGCGAAACGTTGGACATGGGAATCTCCTGGCGGACAGTTCCACAATGAAATAGACCACATCATCTTCAATCGACGGTTTTGTCTGACCGATGTAGGTGTCGTCCCCAAATTCCAAACAGGATCAGACCACCGTCTCCTTTCGTGCAAAATTCTACTTCCCGCAATGGTGAGAAAAGGCTGCAAAGTTTAAGAAGAGAACTCCAAGAACGACCACCAACTGGGAACTCTTTGGCACCATTGCAGCAACATGGGAAGATACCATCATTGACAACATCGATGAAGAATACAACCGACTGGTTCAGCACCTCCATGATTGTGCGAAGAATGCTGAGAGAGAGAGAAAGACACAAAAGGACGCCTGTCTTCAGAAACTCTCGAGCTCATTCGCCAACGTGGCAAGGCGCGAGCCTCAGGAGACCAAATGCTAACATCCAAGCTTGCTAAACAGTGCAGAGAAGCGATAAAAAGAAGACCTCAAAGACAGAAGAGCAGAAATACTGGAAGATGCAGCAGAAGCTGGGAAAAGCATTCGCACTGCCCGCCTGTCCTTTGCCAACTATAAGACCAAGATGACTGCCCTCCGACGCCCTGATGGATCTATCACATCTTCCAGAAAGGCAATGGAGAAGATTATCCAGGACTTCTACTCAAATCTCTTTGATAGCCACATCCTCCTGCCCGCATACCAAATTCCACAGGATGGATATGTCATGTCATTCCCAGCACTGGAGGAACTTTACAAAAATTTCCAACCCCTCTAAAATGGAGAGAAGAGATAAACAGAACTTCCCAAAGAAATACAGTGGCACAAAGGCATATGGAAATATGCTTCATACCACTAATCAGGGAAATGCAAAGCAAAAATGTCAATGAAATATCAACTCACACCTAAGAGACTACCACACATCAAAGCAAACAACAACAACCAATGTTGGAATGGATGTGGGCGAAAAATGGGTCTTCATTCTGCACCTCAAAGTAATGGTGACCAGGAATCAAAGACAGTCTGTTTAATGTAAAAAATATTTTACCAATTCTATCTGATAATGAGAAGATTTATATATTTAAAAGATATATAAGGCAAGATATATAAGGTAGTGGCTGAACTTTACATGAAAAAAGACACCCAGACCAATCAAAAATTGGAAAGAAGAAATGAACAAAAACTCCTCAAAGCAGAGGTACAAATGGCCAAAAAGCACATAAAAAAGCTCTGCATCACTAATAACCAGGGAGATGTAAATCAAAACATAAAAGAGATAATCTCACATCACAGAGACTAGAACACATCAAAAAGAACAACAACGAGTTAGTGCCAACATGAATGCAGTGAGAAATATCTCTCATTTGTTGGTGGAGGGAATGCTGACTAGGCCAAGCTCTTTGAAAAATAATATGGGCATTCCTCAAAAAACTAGAAAGTGAGTATTCATATAACAACAGTACTATTCCTGGGAATATACACTAGGAGTACAAAAACAGAATGCATGAAAGCCATCATAGTTCTTTGTTCATTACAGCACTAATCACAATAGGGAAAATCTACAAGCACCCCAAGTGCCTGAGAACAGACAGTAGATAAAGAAACTATGGTATACCCACACAACGGAATAAAAATGCAGCCACCAGGAAAAAAATAAAACAAAACCATGGAATTTACTAATAAATGGGCAGACATGGAGGGGATCATGCTGAGTGAAATGGGTCAAAAGAAAAGGGACATAGATAAATTGCACTCATCTGTGAAACATTAAAAAATAGTATGAGACTAAAAAGACTTTCTGTAAATCAATGAACGTGAAACAGAGCGGCATCTTGTACTCCCTACAAACCTCAATGAGCTTGGTTACCGTGTGGATATGGTCGATTGTGCTGAATCCTTTCCGGAAGCCTGCTTGCTTTCATGGTTGTCCTTCATCTAGTGTTCTGCTAATCCTGTTCAAGATGACTCGTGTAAACAGCTTGTAGATGACAGACAACAGGCAGATGGGGCGATAGTTGCCAATGTCGTGAATGTCTCCCTTCTTGAACAGTAGATGCCGGTAACCAAGCTCATTGAGGTTTGTAGGGAATACAAGATGCCGCTCTGTCTCACGTTCATTGATTTACAGAAAGCCTTTGATTCTGTGGAGACTGAAGCAGTCATCGAAGCCCTAGCAAAACAGGGTGTTCAAACCCAATACATCAAGATCCTTCGTGAGCTGTATTACGGATTCACCACCAGGATCTCACCATTCTACAAAGAAGTGATCATTAATGTGAAAAGAGGGGTTCGACAGGGTGATACCATTTCACCAAAACTCTTCAGCGCCACCCTCGAGAACATCATGCAACAATTAGAATGGGAAGGAATGGGAGTGAAGATAGATGGTCGGCAACTACACCACCTCCGCTTCGCTGATGACATTGTTCTAATAACACCAAACATTAGCCAAGCGGCACAAATGCTGGCTGACTTTGACCGAGAATGCAGAAAGATACGTCTACAGCTGAATCTAAAGAAAACTGTTCATGAAGAATGAACTAGTTCCAGAGGCCCCTTTCACTCTCAATGGAACAAACATCTCTGAATGCAGCATTATGTGTACCTAGGTTGAGAAATCAACATGATGAATGACCTAAAACCTGAGCTGCGCAGGAGGAAGAGAGCGGCATGGAATGCCTTCAAAGGCATCGAAGAAATAGCTAAGAGGACAAAGAACCTCCGGCTCCGAGCACATCTCTTTGATTTCACCATTCTCCCTGCATTAACATACGCCTCAGAGACCTGGGCCCTACGAAAGCAGGATGAGAATGCTATTCGGGTCTCCCAGAGAGGAATCGAAAGAGCTATGCTTTGGAATATCACGCCTCACTCAAGTGAGAGAAGGAATCCGGAGTTCTGACCTCCGTCGCTATTCCAGAATCAGGGATGCTGTCTCGTTTGCCAAGGCATCGAAAATCAGATGGGCTGGACATGTAATGCGATTTGGAGACAACCGCTGGACTAGAGCCATTACAGACTGGATACCACGGGATGTCAAAAGATCACGTGGCCGCCCACCTACAAGATGGTCAGACTTCCTTGTCAAGACCCTGAAGGAACGTTTTGAGGCTCTTCATATTCCTGAGTCAACCAGATGCCATTGGGCTACATTGGCACGTGATAGGGTCCAATGGAAATGTTACTGGCGCCCGCTCGAGCAAATCGATGAATAACGGATTCAAGTGATCAAGTGATGAGACTAAAATCTAAGGAGACTAGAGTCAAGGGCCAAGAGGACTGGTCCATAGTTGGAAGTTTGCCACCAGTGACAAAGTGTGGTTGGGGGTGGGGAAGCTGTAAGACAGAGAAGATAACATTATGACAATATTTGGAAATGATTAGTCTACACAGGAAAACTGAGAGCCGAAAAGTAGTAAAGGGATATACATGATAACCTTTCAGTACATGAATACGTGGATTGTGAACCTTAATGCCCATAAGGAAAGAAAGAGAGACAGAGACAGAGATGGAGAAACAGAAGAAAAGTGTCTACGGTAGTTGCTGATTGTGGGGGATGATGAAGGAAACTAGGGACATTGGTAGTGGGAAATATCTACTGGCAAAGTGATGGTATTGGAATATTGTATGACTTAAACCCATGAATGGAAAAGTTGGCATGTGCACTTCAGGTGACTAAAATATTTTTAAATAAATAATACAAATAATCATGAAGCACACGAAATATACTTATATCACTAATCAGGGGAGATGCAAGTCTCCATGGGAATATGATGTCATCTCTCACCACAGAGACTGGAACACATTAAAAAGAAAGAACAACCAGTGTTGACATGGACATGGATGGAAAGTGATTCTCATTCATTGTCTTTTAGAATGCCTAATGGCCCAGTCTTTTTGGGAAATAATATGGAAATTTCTCCTTTAAAAAAACTAGCAATTGAGGGCCAGAGCAATAGTCCAGTGGGTAGGGCGTTTGATAACATTGACCTGGGTTTGAGCCCCGGCATCCCATATGGTTCCCTGAGCACTGCCAGGAGTAATTCCTGAGTGAAGAGCCAGGAGTAACCCCTGATCATTGATTGCCAGGTATGACCCAAAAAGCAAAAAAAAAAAAAAAAAAATCTAGCAATTGAACTTCTATATGACCCCAAAACCACTCCTGGGAATATACCCTAGGTGTCCACAAAACACAATGCAGGAAAGCCATGTGTGCCTCTATGTCCACTGGAGCACTATTCACAAGAGAGAGAATCTGAAAATAACCCAAGTGCCCAAAAGCCTATGACTGGATAAAGAAACTATGATGTACAATATGCAGTGGAATACCAGGCAGCAACAAGGGAAAATTTATTAATAAAATTTGCTTATAAATGGATATTCATAGAGACTATCAGCCTGAGTGAAATAAGTCAGAGGGAGATGGACAGACAGAATGATTGCATTCATTTGTGAGATATAAGAAACATAGTATGTGATTAATATCTAAGGACAGTAAAACCAAGAGCAAGGAGGACTGGTCCATGGTTTGAAGTTTGTTACAAGTGCTGGGTGGGGGGGGTCAGTTAGTACAAATAGATCATGACAATATGACAATGCCTATTGGAAATGATCACTCTGGACAAGAACTTAGTGCTGAAAGATGAATGCATGCTAACCTTTACAGTATTGAAAACCATAATGCCCAAAAGGGAAAAAGAGAGCTAGAGAGAGGGGAGAAGCAGAGAGGGGAGAGAGAGAGCAAGTGATAGAGAGAGAAAAAACTGTCATAGACACAGTTTGGGGTTAGCGGTGGGAAGGAAACTGGGAACAGCCAATAAGTGGCTTGGGTGAGAGCATCTTAATCTGCTTTTGTGCTCAGTTTCACTTTGCAACCTTTAGATTCTAATATCCTGGTTACACTCACAACAGTATACTCAGCTTTACAAGGTCTATAATGAACTAGACTACTACTGCCTGTAACTTAATTATATCTGGACTATCCAGGGGCCATATTTTATATAAACCTGCTATCTTTTATACACCTGTGCTCTGTAGCTTCTCTATAAACATTGTTTCTACTGGTTTTGGCATATCGAATACACATCAGACAGTTTGCCAAGCTCTACCATACAGACGTTATACTTTTAGTAGCTTGCTGGACTCTCTGAGGGGGTAGAATATTCTTGGTAGTTTACAGATGAATTGCACTGCCCTTTGCAGCTGAGTGCAACAGGGAGAGCTGGTAGCAGCTCTGCCTGGTGTATCTGCATCTGCGGATCAAGCATACCTGGGCTTGAAATACTTTCCTCTGTAGGGTGGGTTTTTGACAAGCTGAGCCTGAGATTGGCTTTTTCTCTGGGGTGGAGCTCTGACGAGCTGTGGAGTCTGGATGATGAAAAACGCTGCCAGCACAGTGTGGGGGGTTCCTCCTGATTCCTCCGAGGCTCTATTGGGATGGTGGGCTTGGGCTGGAAGTCATTCTCCATCCCTGACCCCTCATGGTCAGTGGAGAAAAGCTGGTAGTAGCTCTTCCTGGTGTCTCTGCATCTATGGTTCAAGCATACCTGAACCACCCCTTTTTTCTCAGGTGAGATTCTCTCTCTCTTTGGTGGGATCCTTTTTGAGTAGGAGACTTGGGCTCTCATGTATGGTATAACCAGAGGACTCTCGTGTATGGTAAGTTCTAACCAGAGCTACAGTTCTTTCATTATATTGGATTGCAGTGGTAGAGCTTTTGTACTATTAAAAGCCTTTTTGGAACTGCGCCAGAACTCTCCTAAAGAGGAATAGAAAGAGCTATGCTTGGAATATCACACCCCGTTCAAGTGAGAGAAGGAATCCAGAGTTCCGACCTCCATCGACAATTGAGAGTCAAGGATGCTATCTCATTTGCCAAGGCATTGAAAATCAGATGGGCTGGACATGTAATGTTATTCGGAGATGACCGCTGAACTAGAGCCTTCATGGACTGGATCCTCTGGACATCAAAAGAAAAGCTGGTGAGTCCAACAGTAGAGCTTGGTAGCTTCTTAGTCTCCCACCTGTCAGCCATTAATGCACTCTGAACCAGAAGGAGCGTTTGGATTTCTAGTGTCTGTCCTAAAGTAAATTGTGTGAACTCTTATACCTTAAGAGCAGCTACCACTGCTTAGCAGCATCTTGGATAACCTGTGACACACTGTAAAAGGGTTTACTAAATTGACTATAGGTCTAGGAGTTTCCTACAACTATTTAATTAACTAGCAGGCTCAAATGTCTCAAAAGTGCCATTTTTGCTTCACTGCTACATATAATGTAAAGGGCTTTTCTGAATTAGCTATTGCAAAAGCTGAAATTATGTGATTTTTAAAGAACTTTAGGGCTCAGTTGGCAGTGTATATTCCATCCTTGGTGCTCAAAATCAACCCCATTTAGTAGCCTCATAAAGAGGCTTTGCTATAAAGCCATGACTGGGGATCCAATATGTCTTAAACCCCCAAAAGGTCTTCAACTGATTTCTAGTTTGAAGTACTGTAATTTACTTTAAAGTTAACATGTAAAAAAGACATTCTCTCTTTCCATCCCTCCTTTTTTCTCTCACACTCTCTCCCTCACTCTTTCTCTTTTTCTCAGATCTTCCAAACAAAATCCATTATACTTCAAATGAATGAATGAATGAGTGAATGAATGAGTGAATGAAATTATCATGTAGGAAGATATGGGGTCTCTGGTAATATATACTGAAACAACATTGACTGAAACCTAACATAGCTCAGAGGCATGAAGGTCTTTGACTCATCAGACCCATTTCTGAAGACTGGAAAAATCACTGAGATGCAGAATTATAGACCACGTGAAAGGATGTTCCATTGCACTTGGCTAGAGCAAAGGCCATTTGAAGGTGAATATATATATATATATATATATATATATACATATATATATATCAAGTGATCAAGTGATGCTGTTTACCATTAATATCTTCATTCCACCCCTCTTGGTAACCTCTTAGCAATGGATTCACCAGTCAGTGGAGAGGTATTTTGGAAAACTGTTACAAACTTGGCAGAGGACGAGCATGTACTTGCATTTGTCAGCATCTCATTGCTATATGCATTTTTTAACTTTTCCCTGTCTTTTTTTTCTTTATTTAAAACTGATTTACAAAGTACAAAGTTTTTCACAGTACAGTTGTTAGATTCGTCGTTCAACATCAATCCCACCACCTGTGTGCTCCCACCACCACCAGAGACCCTCATTTCCCACCCACACCATAAACATGGCTGCTCCCTTAGCTGGCACTAATCATATTGACCATTACAACTCATATAAGGGAACGGTATTGATAAAGTCATGACTTTTTATCTGGGTTTTAATGCGTGAATCTGGCTGATTTCTGTTTCATGCGTTCACTTTCTGAATTTCTAGAAAGTAGTGGGTTTCTACTAGTCAACTCCACACCTAACACCACTGCACCTACAGACAACACTTATTTCAAATTTTTCTCAACCTCTGTTTGAACTTGTCCTACACATACTTTGAATAATCTATTCTATATTGCCTGTTGGAGATAATCCTCTAGATACCGTCCATAAATATTTTCTTAAAAGAAAGTCAATGGATATTGTGGAATCTTCATTGTGCCCTTTGAGTGCACTGTAAAGGAAATTATCAATATGTTCTCACAGATCATACATCATGTCCACACACTTGTGATTGAATGCCCCATACTTAATACTATGATGGTACATCTGGTATATCAGTATACCAGGCTTTGAGATATCACACAGCTTCCATGTCTTTTTGATATGCCTGTGCCTAAGATGTGTGTTTTCTTATGGTACGGTACAGTTTTCCTTTTCATGGAATTGGCCTGTACATCACTGCATGGTTGTGTATTTGGCTTTATTCCACTCTGGGGAAGCCTGTGTTCTTTATTTAGCATGTATCTATCTCACTCCTTCACACTCTAGTTCCCAAATAAACTTGTTCTGCTTCACTATTCATCTCCTCTTGAAATTATTTTCTGTGAGGGAAAGGCGACAAACATGAAAAGCCTCAGTTAAGATTTAGGAGTGACTTTCATGTCCTTCCAAGATCAATTCCTCACTCCAGCCTGGGTTATACAACTCCAGAGAAATCAGGTGGGAGGGATCATTTTCCATGCTAGTTAGAACAAGTGGAACCCAAGTTCCATTTGGCAGTGTTTCCTGGGACTGGTGGGAACCCTACTCCTTCTTTGGCAGGACTCAGACTTTCCAACATCAGCAGAGATCAACTCTCAGAAGAAAGCACATATCTAAATATTTAACATAGTTTGTGATCAATTTGTGCTGGGGAAGGGGAGGTTTTATAACCTTGTTTCTCAAGAAAGGTTAAGATCTTCACAGAGCTAGAATCTGATTTCTACAAAAAGGAATGCCACTGAAACAGTTTTCTTTCTACATTCATTTTTCCAAATTGTTTTCATTTAATAAACTTCACTAGTTATTTTGCATAATAGCAATATTAGATAGTTCTCTATATGGATTACCCCCAGTATTTGCTGACAATTTAATTCAGTATTGGTTAATAACAAAGCACATGGTTGATTAATAAAGAAATTAATATTGTATCTGCCTCTTCAGGGTTAAATATACTTGACCAATGCAAAAATCAGGTCAGCATAATGAGATGGACATGGCCTTGAACCTCACTTCTTCTTGTGGTACTGGCCTGACATGAAGGAAATCATTACCTTCTCCTCCACCGTTGGGAAAGATCCAGGTTCCCAGAGCTTTTTCTTCATTTTGATTGGACCCATGCAGTGGTAACAGATCTGAACATTTATTGTTTCTAGTAGCAGAAAAGATTCAATTTCCTCCTTGAGCTTTCCAGCCTTCTGGTCTCCCTGAGGCCTGCAAGACACTAGTAAAAATAATTTATCATTAGACCTATTCCTGTAGTTTAAATTTATCCCTTTGGACTCATTTGCCCTGAAAAAATACTTTGGGGTACCAGAACTAACTCTTTAAATTTGTCTATATTAAGGACAGTGCCTACCACAGGAAAGACACAATAGGAAAGCAACATCTTGCCATGCAGCATTAAACACACATACTAAACAGTGTTAAGAGAAAGAAAATCTAATGCTTAACTTTACTCAATAAGATGCAATCTACCCATTTGCTCTGGGTCAAAATAAATGTTGAAACACAGTTTAAAAATGATATTATATTTGTGTAATCTATTTAGTTCCATGTTGAAAACATCTATTTCTTGCAACTTTTCATACCATGATAAGTTTGCACTTATTAAAGAGCTTTTCTACAGACTCTCCAAACACAAACCATTAGAAAATGTTTGAAAGTGGAAAAATAATTTAGAATGATCACAACCAAGGGTTATATTATATACATTTGTGAAGAAATTTGTTCCATGTTGTGAATTTGCCATAACAGAAATTATTTAATTTTATCATTAGAATTCTGATTTCTAGAAATCATATATATATATATATATGTATATATATATATATATATAAGCCTTAAACTTTTTTTCAAGAGTCCCAGGAAACAAACAAGGATTTTACACCAGTAGGTAAAACTAAGTCTTCTTCAAACTAATAGTAAGCTATTGAGAGATGGGGAAACAAAGCTAAACTTGAAATAAAGTTATTTTAATGATATCATATATTTTCATGTATTAATAAGTCTAACAATGTAGTCTAAAAAATCCTTATCCCGGGCAAAACATGGACCAGGACTTGTCACTGGTTGAAATCGACTACAAGTGGGGCAGGAGCGATAGTACAGCAGGTAGGGTATTTGCCTTGCACTCAGCTGACTCCGGCATCCCATATTGTCCCCTGAGCATGGCCAGGAGTAATTCCTGAGTGTAGAGAAGGAGTAACCCCTGAGCACGCCAGGTGTGACCCCCCAAAAAAAAGCAAAAAAAAAAAAAAAAAGAAAAGAAAAAAGAAATCTACCACAAGTGCGTGGGAGTCAGTTAAGTAAGACAGAGAAGGGACCAATGTGCTTTGGAAATAAATGGTAACAACAGACTAGAACTGAGCATTGAACATAGGCAAAAGATGTACATGATAACTCTTGAATGTATGTATTGCAACTACATGTGTAAGATAAGGAAGAGAGAGAGAGAGAGAGAGAGAGAGAGAAAAGGCAGAGAGAGAAAAGGCAATGTACCTGCCATAGAGGTGGGCTGGAGGAGAGGGAAGGAATCAAGGGACACTGGTGGCAGGAAATGTGCACTGCTGGAGGGATGGGTGCTGGAACACTGTATGACTGAAACCAAATCATGAAGCAGTTTTGCAATTGTGTATTTCAAGGTGTGGTATAACAAAAAATAAATAAATAAAATCAGAATAAAAATTTTAAAAAGTTAAATCCTTATGGCAGTTATTTTTTGACATTTTTCTTCCAATCATCCATAGAGAGCAAACACTAAAATCAAAGAGAAACATTTTAACCCCTTATATTTTAAAGTGACCAGATTTCCTTATATTTTTATTTTTTATAATTATTTTATTTTTTATTATTTTTTTACAATTAAAAAGTTCATATTTGGTTTTGGTCATACAGTGTTCCAGCACCTGACCCTCCACCAGTGCCCATCTCCCACCACCAACGCCCCCGGTTCACTCCCCCTCCCCAGCCCTCCTCCATGGCAGGTTCTTTATTTTTTTCCCTCTCTCTGTCTTTCTCTTTTCCTTCCCTTCCAGACTATGGATTACAGAACATACACTAAAGGGTTGTCACGTGTATCTTTTTGCCTGTATTTAATGCTCAGTTCTAGGTTGGTATTAGTACCCTCGACAATTGTTAGCACACTGTTCCATTTTCTGTCTTACCTAGCCTCTGACTCCCACATGTTTGTGATAATTTCCACCTTTGACAAGACCTCCTGATATATGTTTCACTTGACCTTGGATATTGGTATCTTAATATGTACATATATATTTATGTCATGCAACTAAATGCAGTCATTCTGTATCTGTCTCTCTCCTTCTGGCTAATCGCTCAACATAATCTTCTCCATGTCCATCCATTTATAGGCAAATTTTATAACTTCATTTTTCCTACCAGCTGCATAGTATTCCATTGTGTAGATGTACCAAAGCTTCTTTATCCAGTCATCGATTCTTGGGCGCTCTGGTTGTTTACAGATTCTGGCTATTGTGAATAATGCTGCTATGAACATAAGATATTCAGGTATGGTGATCCAGAGACTTACAGACATGGCCGAGCTGCTACTTGCTCTCCCTGTGCCCAGCAGCTCATGAGGTTCCAGGAAGGGAGGGAAGGTTCTAGCCCTGGTACACCACCCCAGCAGAGCTGCACAACAAGCCAGATGACCCCCACTCCATCGGGCCACCATTTTCCACAGCCAGACTTCCCTCTCATCAGAATTCCACCCAGCAACAGCCTATCATATGACAGCCCGGTTCATCTATAAATGCTATATTTAGAGGTGACTACAAGGGTATGCCACATGCACGGCAAGCCTGGCAAGCTGCCCGTGTTGTATTTGATATGCCAAATACCAGTAACAATTATATTAGGTCATTTGAATGACCTAATATAATGGTTTGAGGCTCTTTACGCTCCAGGAGCGAGCAAATGCCCTTGGGCTCTACTAGCATGAGACAGGGCATATGGAGATATTACTGGTGCCTGCTCGAGCAAATAGATGATCAACAGGAAGATAGTGATAGTGATAGTGATGAACATAAAAGTAGGGATGGTGTTTCCGCATGCGTATTTTTGGCTTCCCAGAGTAGATTCCCAGGAGTGGTACGCCTGGGTCAAATGGGAGTTCAATTTCTAGTCTTTGGAGGAATGTCCATATTGTTTTCCATGAAGGCTGTAACAGCTGGCATTCCCTCAGAAAGGGATGAATGTCCCCTTTTCCCCCACACCCACGCCAGCACTTGTTGTTCTTGTTCTTTTGAATATGTGCCAGTCTCTGTGGTGTAAAATAATATCTCATTGTTGATTTGATTTGCATCTCTCTGATGATTAGTGATGAGGTGCATTTTTTCATATGTTTTTTTTGGCCATTCGAATTTCTTCCTTGTTGAAGTTTCTGTTAATTTCTTCTCCCCATTTTTTGATGGGGTTGTTTGTTTTCTTCTTGTAAAGTTCTACCAGTCCCTGATATATCCTGGATATTAACCCCTTATCAGATGGGTATTGGGTAAATATTTTTTTCCATTCTGTGGAGCAGAATCTCAAAAAAACTATGTTCATGAAAAATGAACTAGTTTAGGAGGTCCCATTCACTCTCTATGGAACAAACATCACTGAATGCAGCAGTTATGTGTTCCCAGGTCGAGAAGTCAACATGATGAACGATCTAAAACCTGAGCTGCACAGGAGGAAGAGAGCGGCATGGAATGCCTTCAAAGGCATTGAAGAAATAGCTAAAAGGACAAAGAACCTCAGGCTCCGGGCACATCTCTTTGACTCCACTGTTCTCCCTGCATTAACATAAGACTCAGAGACCTGGGCCCTACAAATGCAGGATGAGAATGCTATTCGGGTCTCCCAGAGAGGAATCGAAAGAGATATACTTGGAATATCACGCCTCACTCAAGTGAGAGAAGGAATCTGGAGTTCTGACCTCCGTCGCTATTCCAGAATCAGGGATGCTGTCTCGATTGCCAAGGCATTGAAAATCAGATTGGCTGGGCATGTAATGCAATTTGGAGACAACCACTGGACTACAGCCATTACCGACAGGATGTCAAAAGATCACGTGGCCGCCCACCTACAAGATGGTCAGACTTCCTTGTCAAGAACCTGAAGGAACGATTTGAGGCTCTTCATATTCCTGAATCAACCAGATGCCATTGGGCTACATTGGCACGTGAAAGGGTCCAATCAAAATGTTACTGGTGCCCGCTTGAGCAAATTGGTGAATAACGGGATTCAAGTGATCAAGTGATCAAGTGATCAAGCCACTCTATGTCTCTTTTGTTTCTAGGAGCTTTTTGGTAGATAGTTTAGGGTTCTCTAGGTATAATATCATGTGATCTGCGAATAATGATAGCTTGACATCTTCCTTGCCTATCTGGATGCCCTTGATGTCCATTTCTTCTCTAACTGCTATGGCAAGTACTTCCAGTAGTATATTGAATAAAAGAGGTGAGAGTGGGCAACCTTATCTTGTCCCTGATCTCAGGGGGTAGGCTTTCGATTTTTCCCCATTTAGAATGATGTTGGCTCACTCTGGGCTTTTGTTAGATGGCTGTAACTATCTTGAGGAAAGTCCCTTCAATTCCCATTTTCTGGAGGGTTTTAATCATGAACGGGTACTGGATTTTGTCAAATGCTTTCTCTGCGTCTATTGATAGGATTATATGGTTTTTATTCTTTCTCTTATTGATATGATGAATTATGTTTGACTTGCAAATGTTGAAACATCCTAGCATTCCCGGGATGAATCCTACTTGGTAATGATGCATAACCTTCTTGATGACTCTTTGGATTCTGTTTGCTAGTATTTTGTTGAAGATCTTAGCATCCGTGTTCATCAGGGAGATTGGTCTGTAGTTTGTCTTTGTGTTGTCTCTCCCTGCTTTGGGTATCAGGGTTATATGTGCCTCATAGAAGCTGTTTGGGAGTGTTTCTCTTTCTTCTATTTCCTGGAAGAGCTTTAAAAGGACTGGCAGTAGGTCCTCCTTAAATGTTTGGTAGAGTTCACTAGTGAATCCGTCTGGACCTGGGCTTTTGTGTTTGGGCAGACTTTTAATTACTGTTTCAATTTCCTCGATGGTGATAGGCTTATTCAAGTATTGCAGGTCTTCTTGTTTCAGCCGTGGGAGGTTATAGGACTTCAGGAATTGATCCATTTCTTCTAGATTCTCGTGTTTCACGGCATACAGGCTCTCAAAGTAATCTCTGATGATCATTTGGATTTCTGTGGTTTCTGTTGTGATGTTTTCACTTTTATTTCTGATTTTGTTTATTTGGGTTTTTCTCTTTCCCTGTACTTACAAGTCTTGCCAATGGTTTGTCAATCTTGTTTATTTTTTCAAAAAACCAGCTCTTGGTTTCATTAATCTTTTGGATTGCTTTTTAGTTTCCAACTCATTGATTTCGGCTCTCTAAGTTTTATTATTTTCTTTTTTCTTCCTGGGTTGGGCTCCTTTTATTGGTCTTTTTCTAATGTCTTCACCTCTGTAGTCAGGTTATTTTTTGTAGGCCCTTAACACGGCTTTTGCCGTGTCCCACAAGTTCTTATAATTGGTGTCTTCATTTTCATTTGTTTCCAGAAAGCTTTGGATTTCCTGTTTGATTTCTTCTATGACCCATTTGTTGTTCAGGAGTGAACCGTTCAGTTTCCAGGTGTTTGGTTTGACTCCCTGTTCTGTTTATGGATAACTTCCATTTTCAGTGCATCATGGTCTGAAAAGAGAGCTGACACAATTTCTATCTTTTTTATTTTATTGAGGTATGCTTTGTGGCTCAGCATGTGGTCTATCTTGGAGAATTTCCATGTGCACAAGAGAAAAATGTGTATTAAGCTTTTTTTGACATGAAAAGCCCTGTATATATCCACTAGCTCTCTTTCTTCCATTTCTTCCTTCAGGGCCAATATTTCCTTGGTGAGTTTCAGTCTTGTTGATCTATGCATAGTTGATAGAGCAGTGTTGAAGTCTCCAACTATTATTGTGCTACTGTTAATGTCTTCTTTGAGGTCTCTTAGCAGTTGTTTTATGTATTTTGCTGGCCCCTCGTTGGGTGCATATATGTTTAGTAGTGTGTATTCTTCCTGGTATATATACTCCTTCATTAATAAGTAATGGCCTTCGTTGTCCCTTCTAACCTTTTTCAGCCTGAAGTCTATATTATCTGATATAAGTACGGCCACACCAGCCTTTTGGGAGGAGTTGTTTGCATGGAGAATGGTCTTCCAACCTTTGACTTTGAGACTGTGTTTGTTCTGATTATTCAGATGTGTTTCTTGCAGACAGCAGAATGTTGGGTTCAATTTTTTAATCCATTTTGTCACTCTGCATCTCTTAATTGGTGAATTTAGACCATTGACATTGAGAGAGATTATTGTCATTGGATTTTGTGCCATCTTTCTGTTTGTGCTTGTTGTGCTTTTGGGTTTGGTCATATTACAGTAGACCCTTCAGTCCTTCTTTCAAAGTTGGTTTTGAGTCCATGAAGTTCCTGAGTTGTTGCTAATCCATGAAGTTGTTTATCTTTCCTTCATATCTGAATGTGAGTCTGGCGGCGGGTAAAGAATTCTTGGTGAGGCCTGCAGTTCATTGAGTCTTTTCACAATATCCCACCATTGTTTTCGGGCTCGGAGTGTTTCATCAGAGAAGTATGCTGTAAATCTTAGGGATGTTCTTTTGTATGTGATTTCCTTCTTTGATCTTGCTGCTTTAAGTATTCTATCTCTATCTATAGTTTTTGTCATTCTAATTAAGATGTGTCTTGGAGTATTCTTGTTGGGGTTTCTTTTTAGCTGGTATCCTACAGGCCTCCTGGATCTAGAGGCAAGCGCTTCTTTAGTTCTGGGAACTTCTCAGCAATGATGGCTTGAACAGTTTATTCTTCATCAGGGTTTTCTTCTTGCCCTTCTGTGACCCCAGTGATCCATATGTTGTTTCTTTTGGCTTCATCCCGATTATCTCTTGTTGTCTGTTCGTTAACTGTGAGTCTTTTTTTCTATCTTCTGGTGTTGTATAGAGAATTTTTTGGAACTTGTCTTCGAGATCACTAATTCTTTCTTCAGTAGCTATAATTCTGCTAAGGTGGCCTTTCGCTGTGCTTCTCATTTCATTTACCTCATTTTTAATATCTGTCATTTCCATTTGCATTTTCCTCATTTCTTCTCTCATGTCCTCTTGTATTTTATTGATTTTGCATTCCATTGCTTCTATGAGTTCCTTATGCAACTGTAACAATTCTTTCCAAAATTCCTTATCAGAGAAGTTATACAACTCATCGATATTGCTTGGCTCATCTGTACTAGTGACTTCACTCACTGAGCTTGATAGAATTTTGTGTTGCTTTACCATTATGACTATTGTAGGTTGCAAATGTGAGTTCTTAGGTGACTAGTAGTACAGTTAATAGGTGTCTGCACTTTTGCAGAGTTTGGGTGGGTGGCAAGGAGTGTGGGAACAAAGGTTCACTGGTACCTCATGCAAGATAGATAGCAAGAGGATCGCGGACGCCAGCGCATCTGCACGGTTTTGAGTTTTGGGATGTGGGTGTAGGGTTCTGGCCTGTTCCCTGGGGCTGATTGGGTCCACCAGAGATGCAAGGATCACACACACACACACCTGTGGGGGAGGTTGTAGTTGTTCCCGGAAGCTCAGGGCCCAAGGGGTCCAGGGTGGAACCGAGGCCATTTGCCTCCGCCCCGTTGATGGAAGTTCCGGCTGTTTCCTGGTGCTGATTGGGTCTGCGGAGACGCAAGGATCACACACACACACACACACACCTGTGGGTGAGGTTGCAGTTGTTCCCGGAAGCGCAGGCCCAAAGGGGTCCGGGGTGAAACCGAGGCCGCTTGCCACGATTCCTATTGATGGAAGTCCCGGCTGTTCCCTGGGGCTGATTGGGTCTGCAGAGACGCAAGGATCACACCTATTTTTAAACTTTAGCCTTTCTCAGTAGCTTCATTATCAAAGAAACAATAAGTTCTCTGTGTTCCATGTTTCTTCCATGAGGGAAGGAACACCTGGAGCTCTAAAGTCACTCTTCAGGTATGCCTTGAGTTTGAGACTTAGTGCAATCAATATCTTTCCTTCACAACCTAAAAGGTGAGTATTTAGCAATTGAGGCCTAGCATTTCATGTCTTTGTGACCTTATCAGAAGCAGCCTATGTAATTAAATTTCACCCCAACTTTTGGAGTGAAGTGGATAATTCGGATGTCTGGCTGTTATGCAGCGGCAAAACAACTATAGCAGGGTTGACCGATATTCTCATTCAAAGGTGTCTTTAGCTTTTTTCCTCCCAATAGATTCTCAGTTCCTTAAAGTTTGCAAGAGGAGGGAATACCATCACTAGTCCTGCCCCATGAAATCCCTAAGAGTTGCTGAAGGTGATGTGTCACCAATATCCACATACACAAAGCTTATTGAATTAGATGTGCCCATCAATGATCTCTCTATCTCAGGCCTCTGGCAAAGCAAAATGGATTTTTTGTTTGTGCCTAAACCAAAGCATAAAGTTCATTTATCTCTGGGATCCTTACCACTTTGGGATCCTTATTCCAAAACCTACACAAAAGTCATTTTATTGAATGCCTCCATCACTGAACTCTATACTCCACCCCAAGGGTTCCTGCTGAAATGCCAGAGACTAGCATCAGGTGAACAAGTCCGAGACAGGGGCACCATGAGGATTAAGAAAAGAGACAGAAATATGAAAGAAAAAGCATGGGGTCAGGTAGCTAAGAGCCTCTTGGTCTGAGCGCCCAAACCATTGCCCAAGTACAGTGTTGCTTAGAACCAGTAAGCATCGAAAGGAGAACAGCAGTCTTTGATCAAGTGCCTAAAGATATTGATCTATCCTGGTTATACTTTACATATTTGAGACTGTTAGTTTACTTATAGTAATTATAGTCTTTGTAAAGGACTTTCACAACAGGGTGTAATTGAAGGAAGGAGGCAGAGAACAGAGAGAGGACCTCAGCGAGGGAAGTAACCCATCTCTGGAATCCAGAGTTCTGAGTTGAAAGAATTCATGAACGCCCTGCATATCTATCTAGTTTCCAACAAAATAAGGTTTCTAGCACATAATGGTCAGTCTGTGTTTAGTCTAGGTCCTAGAGCTCTGGCTTTGCAAAGCCCTGGCATTAGGGCCCAGGAGAGATCGATATTCTGACTAGCTGTCTAGACCTGCATCTCCTCTCACCACATTCCAATGCTTGAGTTTATTCAGTTCAGGGCATACCTGTGACCTAGACCGTTAACATCCCAATTTCTCTTAAGAAACCCCTAGTTACCCTGCTGAATTAAGGAATGTTAAGGGAAAGAACATGGTATAATAGTAAACTAGAACTGAAATTTCCATAACTACTAGAAAAGAGATTTTCCCATGGGAGCATATCTGAAGCTCCTATTTTCCTGAGGCTCCCTTTCTTTCTATTCCTTCTGGGTTACCACTTAAGTTTCCAGTGGTAGGTGTGACTCCCACCAGTGAAAGAGTAGGGATCCATGAGTGGCTTATGTGAAATGAGGAGAGGTGATAGTGTCAAGAAGGTCATCACACGTTTCACTTTTTCACTCAGTCACCAGGAAATGTTCCTAGGAACTCTAAGACAAATGAAAGTGTAGGATCAATGTTTTGCATACTTTACTGCTAAACAGCCACATAATGCATTGTCAAGTCATACCTGGGTCCTACTTGCTCTTTTCAACATGAGAAATAATCCTCACTACTCTATTTCTCAGGGAGCTATGTAACCCTGGCTGGAGGGAGGAATTGCTCTTCATAGGAAATTAAAGTCAGTCAGAAACATTACTCAGACTTTAGAACCTTCTAAAGCCTTAGGCTTCAATAGCTGTTGTGCTGGGACAGAAAATATTTCAGATATTATAGACCATAATATAGGTGAGTTTTCAAACGTGGTTAGAAAACTTCACTGCTGGAATAAAACCAGTTTTATTATTTATTCATTTACTTATTCACTTACTTAGTTTGCTTTTTTAGGTCACACCTGGCAATACTCAGGGGTTATTCCTGGCTCTGCACTCAGGAATTACTCCTGTTGGTACTCACAGGGCCATATGCGATGCCTGGGATCAAACTATGTGAAGGCACATGCCCTACCACCTGTGCTATTGTCTTTATTAGCATTGTTGAATCAGCTAAATTTCATCTTAACTTTGATTTTTTACTTTAAGTTGAATATTAAGAGTACTAAACACAACATGTGAATAAAAAAAAACAAGGCTCACAATGTTGACTAACAAAATCACAGAAGACTTAACTTAGCAACAAAAACTTAGTAAAACCTCACAAAGGACTTAATGTCTCCATGGTGAGATAATTTTTTTCTTCCTTTTTTTATCCAGATCTTAGTCATTTTTATTTTTTTATGTTTTTATTTTATTACACCACCGTGAGGTACACAACTACAAAACTGTTCATGATTGGTTTTTTTTCATATAGTGTTCCAGCACCTTTCCCCCCACCACACCATATTTCTGGAATGGTCTAGATTCCCTCCTTCCCCAGCCCCCCAGCCTACCTCTGTAGCAGTCACTTTTCATCATCTCTCTCTCTCTTTATCTCTGTCTTTCTCTCTCTCTCCCCTTCCCTACTCTTACACATTGTGGCTTACAATACATACATTTAGGAGTTACCATGTATATCTTTTGCTTACATCCAATTCTCAGTTCTAGTTCGGTTGTTACCATTTCCAACAATTGGTAGAATACTGTTATTTATTTATATACCACAAATGAATGCAGTCATTCTATATCTGTCCTTTCCCCTTATGACTAAATGTCACTAAGCATGATGATCTCCGTGCCCATCCATTTGTAGGTAAATTCCATGACTTTGTTTTTTCTGACAGCTGCATAGTATTTCATTGTGTAGATAGATATGCCATAGTTTCTTTATCCTCTCTTCTGTTCTCGGACACTCAGGTCATTTTTTAGATTCTGGCTATTATGAATAGTTCTGTGATGAATATAGAAGTGCAGGTGGTGTTTCTGTTGTGTGTTTGTTGTGTGTTTCTGTTTACTAAAGTCATTATGCTTTGAAATGCTATTCTGGATGGAAAACCACGAAGGACTGTGAATACTAGCCCAGTAATCTAGCCAAAGTAGAATTGCAGAGTGCTTCAAACTTCAGCAATTAGTTCCTATGTTTCTGTGGTAATACAGCACAGGGGAGTGTGAAGGTGATAATTGCATAGATTGTAGCAATTAGTCACAGTTGCCAGTGGTGGAGAATGGATGAAATCAGTAAAGAGTGAGCTATATGCCACCTTATAGCTCTGGGATATATTCCCAGGAGTGGTATTGCTGGGTAAAATAGGAGGTCAATCTCTTGTTTTTTGAAGGAATGTCCATTTTTTTCCAAAAGGGCTGGAGCAGTAGGCATTCCCACAAACAGTGAATGAGGGTCCCTTTCCTCCCTGAATTCGTGCCAGCACTGGTTGTTCTTGCCCTTTTGGATATGTGCCAGTCTCTGTGTGTGAAATGATATCTCGTTGTCTTTATTTGCATTACTCTGATGATTAGTGAGGAAGAGCACTTTTTCATATGGTTTTTCGCCACTCGAATTTCTTCTTTGAGGAAGTTTCTGTTCATTTCTTCTCCCCGTTTTTTAATGAGTGGATGTTTTTCTTGTAAAGTTCTAACAGTGTTTTTTATATCTTTGATATGAACCTCTTATCAGATGGCTATTGCATTCTTGGTTTCAATCACTGGCATCACATATAGTTCACTGATAGAACTTTACAAGAAAAGAATGAGTATATTCTTTCCCATTCTGTGGGCTGTCTCTATCTCGGTCACTATTCCTATTGATAACCTTAACTTTTGGGGTGAAATAAATAATTCAGATATCTGGTTGTTATGCAACGACAAAGAAATTGAAAGCAGTTTTTTAAGTGTCTGCAAAAGCAAATAAGGTGGCATATAACTCACTCTTGACTGATTTCATCCAATCCCCACCACTGGCAACTGTGACTAATTGCTATAATCTATGCAATTATCACCTTCACACTCCCCTGTGCTGTATTACCACAGAAACATAGAAACTAATTGCTGAAGTTTGAAGCACTCTGCAATTCTACTAGATTACTGGGCTAGTATTCACAGTCCTTCGTGGTTTTCCATCCAGAATAGCATTTCAAAGCATAATGTCTTTAGTAAACAGAAATAGCAACATGGATTAATTTCCAACTTGAAAGGTTCGCTGAGAAGTAAAGAAACTGAGGGTGAAAGGAAAAGGAAACAAAAGCAGGTTTATTGGGGTCACACCCCAGCTAGGTTCACTGGACCCAAAGGTCAGTGAAGACTAGCCAACATTCATTTCCGGATGGATTTTATAGAGAAGTAAGGGAGGTCTGGGGAGCAGGAGAAAAATGTGGTAATATCTGTATCAGATAAGATCTGTTTCTGCTGTGTGAGGACGGCCTACAGGGCCTGCTGTTTTTATATAAGGGCTTTTATGCAAGTTTCGGGAATTCTAAAGGTGATAAGAAATCCCTAGGAAATTTTAGAAGTCTCTTATGCAAATGCTCATCAATGTTTCAAGGTACCCCTTCTCCCCGGGACAGAACCAACAAAACTGTTGGAGAAAATGTTTTATTTATAACCATTCATTTAATTTGAACTCTTATTTATCACATTTCACAAAGGTCAAGAGTGAAGGTCCTCTTCAATTTGCTCTCCTCTTTCTGATTCTTTTTTTTTTCTTTTTGGGTCAAAAACATGGAGGTGATACTCCTGGCTCTGCAATCAGGAATTACTCCTGGTGGTTCTGGGGTGGGGAGTAGGGGGAACTATATGCAATGCCAGTGATTGAAACCAAGTCAGCACTATGCAAGGCAGGTGAACACCCTCCCTGCTGGACTATCGCTTGGCCCCCCTAATTTTCTTTCTTTATATTTCTTATTTTCTTTTTTTTATCTTCTATTTCTCCGTGTCTTTCCTATTTCTCATTCTCATAGCCTGAAACTAGTTTTACAAGACAACATCGGAGTTCCTTTTAAATGACAGGAGAAATGCCTCAACCCCTAGTATTGAATACAGCATTCACTAATGGTATTTACGGTTGTCCCCTACTAGGTTAAGAAAGGTTTCAAACTCTTATTGATTTACTGTCTGTTTTCCATTCTTTTAACAAATTCAGATGGGGTTATATGAAATAAATTTATTATATGCTTGCCAAGGGCAAAAATAAATAAAAAGACACTTTTAAGATAGGGAAACATATGGTGATTAGTGCAATAAGGTTCGAGGACAAAATAAAACTGAATTCAGTATGTTTTAGATGCTAAGTTGAAAACTTAGTTATGTAAATAAGAATAGGAAATACACTATATTGCATTAAATGGTTCATATTTCCATATTTAGGTTAAATAATATAGAATTAATCCCTAAGGGAATGTCAACTGGTACAGCCTTTTGGAAAACAATATGGACATTCCTCCAAAGACTAGAAATTGAGTTCCCATTTGACCCAGCCATACTACTCCTGGAGATATACCCTGGGAAGCCAAAAACACACAGCAGCAATACCATCTGCACTTTTATTTTCATAGCAGCACTATTTACAATAGCCAGAATCTGGAAACAACTGGAGTGCCTGAAAACTGATGACTGGATAAAGAAACTTTGATACAGCTACACAATGGAATACTATACAGCTATTAGGAAAAATGAAGTTATGAAATTTGCCTATAAATGGATGGACATGAAGAGGATCATGTTTGGTGAAATTAGCCAGAAGGAAAAAAAGACAGATATAGAATGACTGCATTTATTTGCATGATATAAATAAATAATATAAATAAATAATATAAATGTCTATATATATTATTCTATTTATATATAGTATGAAACAAATATCCAGGTCAAACATGATATATTTGCATGACATATATATATATATATATATATATATATATATATATATATATATATCAAAAGAGCCTATCACAGTCTGGCTCGCACGGTTCATCAATAAATGCTGAAGATCAGAGGTGACTACAAGAGTATGCTGCCCACACGGCAGAGCCTGGCAAGCTACCCATGTTGTATTTTATATGCCAAATACCAGTAACAATTTTATGCCTCATTCCCATGACCTGATGGAATGGTTGAAGGCTCTTTATGTTCCTGGAGCAAGCAGATGCCCCTTGGGCTCTACTAGCATGAGAGAAGACATATGGAGATGTTACTGGTGCCTGCTCAAACAAATTGATGATGAACGGAAGACAGTGATACAGTGATACAAATGAATTTTGCTCATTTATCATCTGATAATTTCATTGGTCATTCCTTTGAGTTTTGTTGGAGCAACAATATGAAATGAATTTGTCATATACCCGCAAAAAGGGATAAGCTACGGGATGGCAGGGACCCTGAGGACACTGGTGTTGAGATTGGTGTTGCAGCATTGTCTGCCTAAATCTATTCTATTAAAAACATCTTTGTAAAAAATAGGGTCTTAATTTAAAAATATGTATATGTGTATATATATATATATTAATAAGAAGGAAATAGAGAGAAAGAAAGAAATAATGAAAAAGAAAAAGTTTTTAAAAAGAAAGATATCAATTCAACTGCCATTTCCATAATCCCATACCCTAAATAATCTGAGATGGCAATAAAAAGAAAAGTCTGGAAACAGCAAATAAAAGTAGCTAAAGATCTTAGATGTAGTAAAAAAGCAGTACTATGGAGTGAATTCATTTCAGAACAGGTCCATAACTAAAAAAAAATCAAAACAATTTCAACATATAATTAAAAGAACTACAGAAGAAGGAACACACAGAATGGTACAAAAGATCATGCTGTATCATTGATCCTTTGTACAATATGATGTCATTAATTCAACATTGATGTACAAAAGATCAATGACCCCCAATATTTACTTCTTTGATAGACTTTAATTTTTATTATACCACCACAAGATATACAATTACAAGGATGTTCATAATTGGTCTTTGTCATATAGTGTTCCAGCACCCAGCCCTCCACCAGTGCCCCATTCCCACCACCAATGACCCAACACTCCCTCCCACCCAACTCCAACCAGCCTCTATATCAGGCACCTTTTCTTTCTTTCTCTCAATCTCTGTTTCTGTCTCTATATTTCTCTCTCTTTCTCTCTTTCTCTTACACTTTGTGGCTTTCCATTCAGATATTAACAGTTTATGATGTAAGTCTCTATGTGTATATTTAATAGTGAATTCTAGTGTGACATTATAATTCAATAGTAAGTTCTAGTATGACATTATAATTCCTCATTCCCCATCAACCTCCCCAGTTTGTTGCAACTACAATGATCATTACAGTGTACAAATGTGAAAGATCCTGGGAAGGACCTGGACCTAACCTTCATTATTATCTAAGTCCCTTGTGCGGCTGCAGAGCAGCCACTCACTGGCACATCTGTGGGTCTGGTCTGTCTCTTTTCCAGCTTTTTGGCTGTGAGAGGCTGCAAGCCCATAGCCATAGTCACCGACATGGAGGTGGAAGAGCCCAAATCTGGCTCCAGGTCTGGCCAGTGCAGCCTCCCCGCACATGTCTGCTAACCCTAGAGCTATGTTGGACTCGGCCAGGGGCCGAGCCAGTTACCATCCTCCAAAACTCCATGGACTGCTCCACTTGGGACGAGCAGCGCAGCTGTGGATCTGGTCTGTCTCTTGTCCGGTTTTGCTGACTGTGGAGGCGACCTAATTTTTTTTTAAATAATACAAATAACCAGAATGAAAAGGACAAAGTTACAACTTTTATTGAAAAAATGCAGACTCTTAAGTGACTAGTATAAATGCCTATATAAAATAGCACTATTTAGAAGAAATTGACAAAAAATTTAAAAATAATACAACCTTCCAAGTTTGAACCAGGAAGAGATAGACAAATTACAAATACAATATTCAAAAAAGTAGCCAAGTGTCTCCATGAAAACATAATCAAATATTAGTTTAATTAGTGAATTCTAAAATATTAAAATAAAAAGAATAAGGGAGAGCAACTATCCCTCTTAGTCAAACACATTTTGTGAGGTGTATGTAATTTTATACCTAAATGGAACAAAGAGAACATATAAATTTACACAGGCAGAGATAAAAACATATGCAACATGCACATAATCACACAAAAAAACACAATTAAGGTTAGACTATCTAAATCTCTGAAAAATATTCATTCAACATCTCCAATAAATTTGAGTCAGACTGATAGCTCAGCAGGTAGGGCATTTGCTTCCCACATAGCAAAACCAAGTTTGATTCCATGTGGTCACACAAGTTCTACCAGGACTAAAAACCAAAAATAAAATGAAATAAATTCACCAAAAATATTCTACTAAATTGAATACAACACATGTAGAGAATCACTAATGATGATCAATATGGATTTATCAGAGGAAAATAAGAACAATACAAAAACCTATTAATGCAATTTACCACATCAAAAAAACACATACTAAAATAACACAACTACATCAAAACATGTTCACTGTAATTTCAGAAAATTCAGCATCCAAGTGTGATCAAGAAAACACAGTTGGGAATATAAGGAATATACCAGAACATCTGGACTCCCCAGCTCATCCGAGCTCCACCCAGCAGAAGAGCTGATCACAAGCCCTGCTCGTCAGAGTCCCACCCTACAGCAGTCTTTTTCAAGTCCAACCTAGGTATGCCTGATCCAGAGACTCACGTACACGGGCAGAGCTGCTACTGCCTCTCACTGTGCCCAGCTGATTACGAGGCACCTGGGAGGAAAGGCGGGTTCTAGCCCTGTCCCACCATCCCAGAAGAGTCTCTCAAGAAGCCAAAGGAACCCCCACACCACAAGGGCCACCATTTTCCACATCTGGACTCCCCAGCTTGTCAGAGCTCCACCCAGCAGAAGAGGTGATCACAAGCCCTACTCATCAGAGTCCCACCCTACAGCAGTCTTTTTTAAGCCCAGCCCAGGTATGCCTGATCCAGATACTCACATACACAGGGCAGAACTGCTACTGGCTCTCCCTGTACACAGCTGATCACGAGCATCCCAGGAGGTAAGGCGCCATCCTAGCAGAGCCTCACAAGAAGCCTCAGGAACCCCTCCACCATGAGGGCTGCCATTTTCCATATCCAGACTCCGCAGCTCGTCAGAGCTGCACCCAGCAGAAGAGCTGACCACAAGCCCAGCTGTGGGGCCGCAAACTGGCCACGCCGCTCATCAATAAATGCGTGAGATAAGAAGTCACTATAAGAGTATCCCACCCACATGGCAGAGCCTGGCAAGCCTCCTGTGTTGTATGTGATATGTCAAATACCAGTAGCAAATATAGACCTCATTCCCATGACCTAATGGAATGGTTTGAGGCTCTTTATGTTCCTGGAGTGAGCAGATGCCCTTGGGCTACACTAGCATGTGACAGAATGTATGGAGATGTTACTGGTGCCCACCCGAGCAAATCGATGAATAACGGCAAGACAAGTGATACAAGAACATACTAAAGGAAATTTATGACAAATCCTTAGGTAACATATTCAATTGTAAAAATAATGAGAGCTTTCCTACTGAACTCTAAAAAGATCATGCTATCCGACTCTGTGTGTATATGTGTGTTTGTGTGTGTGTGTGTGTGTGTAAGTCCCTCCCCTCCCAATATGTTCCTTTGGATACTAAGGAACATCTTAGTTGGTTCTACAACACAGACCAAACATTTCAGTGCTTGGGACTTGTGATGCTGGGGAAAGCTAAGGTCACCCTTTTTGGTATTCAAGGTTCATCAGGCTCTTCACTGGCATTATTCAGGAATCACTAGTACTATATTTGGAAGTGGCAAATCTTGGATTAATATAACGTATTTGCTATGCTTAATATAAGGCATAATATTATTATACATTAATTATAATTGAGTATAATAATATATTAAGGTGTATTAAATGTAATATAATGAATATAAGGTATACACTCCTTTATGCTATATATCTGATACCTTACAACTACGTTTTCTCCCCAGATACATCAGACAAATGTTAGATCTTTGTATGATTTAATCTCATGAGCAGTGAAACCATCATACTATTCTCTCTACTAATTTTAAAGTCATATAAAGCACTTTGGTAGCAAAAATGTAACATGAGTCCAAATTAGTAGAGATGCAAACATGTATATGCAAATGATATGAAATAACTATATAAAACCCTGAAATACCAAAAATTTAACTAGAAATAATTTATTTGGAAGAATTATTTATATATATATATATACATATATAAATTTGTTGCATTTCTATTTGTGAAATACAAGCTGAAGTAAAATTTGAATAGTAATCTCAAAAAGTCTGTAAACAAGGGTTGATGTTGAAGATCTAAAAATGGAATATACTATTGGTACAATTTAAATTGTTGTAGTCTCTATGGAAAGTTCTATGGATAGTATTTAAACAATATACACTCCACTTCCCAGCAATCCTGTTCTTAAGCATTTATATAATATAAATCAATTTGAAATCACTAATGTAAAAGTAAATTCTATTTTTTATATATCACACAAATGATATAAAAGGGTCAGGAGCTCTGGTTTATGGTAGGAAGCTTGCCATAAAGGGGGAGGAGGAGTGAAGTTAAGATATAGAAGAGTCCATGATGACAATGATAGTCACTGTCACTCCCGACAAAACTGAATACCACTGAAATAAGATAGAAGGATGACATGGTACCCTTTAAGTAAAGTGTTTCAAGCCATGGTGCCTAAATGGGAAATAAGAGATAGAGAATAAGCTACTGACATAGACACAGGCTCTGTGCAAGGGAGGCAGGCAGGCTTGAGGCAAACTGGGATATTAGTACTGGTGGTGGGAAATGTGCCCTGGTGAAGGGATGGGTGCTGAAACATTGAAAGTCAATTATGAACTACTATGTAAAATTATATCTCACAGTGATACATTTTAAGTACATTTTTCACTGTTTGGTCCATAGTGTCGTTATTCAGAATATCTAAAGCATGGAATCAAATCTAAAGGTCCATTAAAAGCAGACAAAATCTTCATTCAAGATTCAAGCTGTGGAATGTATATTAAATGGAATGCTAAGCCATTAAGTTCACTCTGGAGTGAACCCAGAAATGCCATCTTTGGACCCCGAGATCTCAAAGAGGGAAGTGAGCTCTACTTCAATCCACTGTCAAACATTTCTTCACCTCTCCATTACATACCATAAACATACAAACACACCTTAACTGTAGGCTCTTAACCACACAACAACACACACGAAATAACTCCAAACTGCAAAGGTTACAATAGAAACTGCAAAGGTTACAGTAGAATCCCACCAGCTTAGTGAGTGAAGACCCTAGGCCAGATGTCTCAACCTTTAATAATGAGCTATATAACCTCTATTATAAGGAATTTAGAATGGAGCTGTTGAGAATTATTAGGGAGCTCAAGGAAACAATGGAACACACCACCAACAAAATACAAGAGGATATGAGAACAGAAATTAGGAAAATCAAATTAAATTATAAGTAGGAATCACATATCTGAAAAACCTGGTAAGTGAAAGGAAAAATTCACTGGAAGGTCTCAGTAGCAGAGTAACAGTTGCCGGGGATAGAATCAATGAGGTTCAAATTTTGCTGGCAGAAAACTTCCAGAAAACATCAGAATATTAAAAAAAAAGCCGCAAAGTAAACCACAGAATGACAAGATTAACGGCAGAGGATGTGGGAAAGCTTCAAAAATAAGTCAACAGATGACAAGAGCACATAGGGATTAATTCAAGAGGAAGAACGTAAGAATCATTGGGACCCTAGAGGGGCAACAGAAAACCCTGATGAAGAAGCACTGTCAAAACCATCATTGCAAGAGGTTCCCAGAGCTGGAGAGTGCTGCACACAGATCCAGAAAGAAGGCCTGAAGGGTACCAGCTAAAAGAAATTCAAATAAAAGCACCTCAAGACATGTCCTAATCAAAATGACAAAAAACACAGACACAGAATACTGAAAGCAGAAACATCAAAAAACAAATTACTTATAAAGGAGAAGGAGAATCTTTAAGATTTTCAACAGACTTGTCAGAGAAAACCCTCCAGGTCTGAAGACATTGGTGAGATATAGTGAAAAAAAAACTTAATGAAATGAACCACTCAGCAAGAATCTTTTACCCAGCCAGACTTTCATTCATACTTGAAAGAACATAAAACTTCACAGATGAACAACTCTGGAACTTCATGATTCAAAACCATTGTTACAAGAACAAAACAGGATACTTTAAGGTAAAACCACCCAGACACACACACACACACACACACACACACACACACACACACACACACACACACACACACACACACCAAACTACTGTAGAAAGATAGCAAAAAAAAAACTAATCAATAATCTATCTCAATGTCAGTGGGCTAAATGAACTATTAAAGAGAAAAAATGTAGCAGAATGGATTAGAAAATTGCACTCATCATTTTGCTGCCTACAAGAAACTAATTTGAACAGTCAAAACAAACAAACTCAAAGTCAAAGTCTGGAAAACACCCTTCAAGCAAACAATCCCTTCAAAAAAATTGGGGGCCGCACTAGTATCAGAAGACATAAACTTCAGATTGAAAAAGGTAATAAGAGACATTGAAGGTCATTCCTTAATGAGCAAGAGATCATTAAATCAGTGAGAATTCACCCTCTTACACATGCATGCACCCAATGGGGGGGACCCGCAAAATACTTACAGCAACTACTGATAGACTTTAACAAAAATATTTAAAGGAACACAATACTAGTTAGATATTTGTTAACACATCTTTTTCACCCCTTGATATATCAACTAAACTAAGGCTTTTCAAGAAAACAGTATTTGAGAGAAAAAATGGAAGATAGGGAGTTAGCAGATATATAGGCTTTACATTCCTAAAGAGCCAAATACACGTTCTTCTCCACTGCACATGGGACATTCTCAAGAAGATAGAAATTTTATTGACTATTTTTTTCAGGGGCTGCCTGGCCCTCAAGGTGTTGCAGATGTGGCCAAGGTGCCCAGCTTCGGCAGGTGGCAGACAGGGAGACCTACACCCAAGGCTCTGCCCTGTGTGCCCTGGATGGTTGATGGTCTGACATAGAAAAGACTGGGTCCCTGGGATGAACCTAGAATTATGGCAGAGCCTAGGGAAGCTATCCGTGGTGTACTCAATATGCCAAAAAGCAATAACAATAATGTACCTCATTCCCAACAAATGGAGATGTTACTGACACCTGCTTGAGCAAATCAATGAACAATGGGAAGACAAGTGATACAAAACAAATGACCTTTTAAGTCATTTTTCAAAACATGATGTATTGAAATAGAAGGCAATCAGACAAAGAAACAGAGAATCAAATCAAACTCCTTGAAATAAAACAGATCATTACTGAAAAACCATTGTAAATCAAAAGATTCCTGAAAACAATTGAAATGAGGACATGAGCTACCATAACATGTATAACAAAGCAAAAAGAAGTGGTGAAAGGAAAGTTTATAGCTCTGCAAGCATTCATCAGGAATAAAGGGTCCACATAAATAACTCACAAGATCTTGAAAAACAGCAAAAAGAAACAAAAAGAGCCCAAACAAAGCAGAAGTAGGAAATAATAAAACATAGAACATAAATTTACAAGCTAGAGTCCCAGGAGAAAATGTAAAAGGTCAATGTAACCAAGACCTACTTCTTTGAAAAAATAAACATCAATAAACCACTAGCAAAACTCACAAAGAAAAAGAAAACCCAAATAAGGTAAAAGCAGAAGTGAAAGAGGGGACATACATAACAACAGAAACAAATCATTAGAGATTACGTTGAGAAACCTTATGCCACAAAACAAGAGAATATTGAAGAAAAGAATAAATTTATGGATTCCTATTAATTCCCAAGGTTGACCCAAGATGATCTGGAATATCTGAACAGAGTTATCACCATGGAGCATATTGAAATCTCAAGTTTTCCCAAAAAACAAAAAACAAGGCACAAATGGAATCAATAGTGAATTTTTTTCAAAACTTTAAAGAGGACCAACAGCCAATTCTTTTCAAGCTTTTCCAGGAAATTGAAAACACAGAAACTGTCCCAAACAGTTTATCTGACAAATATATCACCCTGACATCAAACGCAAACAGACACACACCAAGAAAAATGAGAATTACAGACCAATGTACCCAATGAACACTGATACAAAGTTCCTTAGCAAAATACTAGCAAATTGAATACAAGAACTCATCACAAACATCATACAACATTGCCAAGCATAATTGATACTGATACCAGGGATTTAAGCATGGTTTAACATCCCCAAGACAATCAACATAATACACAAGACCAATAAAAGAAAACATGGGGCCGGAGCAATAGCCCAGCCGGTGGGGCCTTTGCTTGCACACGGCCAGCCTATGCCGGCCTGGGTTCGATCCCTGGTATCCCATATGGTGACCTGAGCACCGCCAGGAGTAATTCCTGAGTGCAGAGCCAGGAGTAACCCCAGAGCATTGCCGGTTGTGACCCAAAAAGCCAAAAATAAATAAATAAAACCATGAGATCATACCGAAAGACAGAGATAAAGCATTTGACAAAATCCAGACCCATTAATGATAATAAAACCACTCTCAACAAAATGGTAGCTGAAGAGAATTTCCTCAATAAAGTCAGTCATCTACCACAAGTCCACAGCAAGCATCATTCTCAATAGGGAAAACAAAAAGCCTTCACTCTAAGAAAAGGCACAAGACAAGGTTGCCCATTCTTGTAGCTTCTATTCAAACTATCACTAGAATAAATTGCCATAGCAATATGGTAAGAGAGTTTTATCAAAAACATTCAGTTAAGAAAGGAATAAATCAAGCTGCTACTATTTGAAATTATGATACAAAAAAATCATAAAGACAACAAAAAAGTTCCTAAAACCTAAAACTAGTAGGTTTGAATGATAAAGTGGCAGGTTCCCAAGTAAATACTGAAAAGTCCATAGCTTTTTTGTAAAAATAATAAAAGAGAAGAAAGTATATTAAAATAAATCTCATACAAACATTGTGATACAGAAAATTAAGTAAATTTGGAATCTACTTAACTAAAGTGGAAAGAACCTATACCAAAAAAAAAAAGAAACCTTCAAGGAAAATACTGGCATATAATCCCTAGTATATCTTCTTTTTCTCTAAGAAGAAAAGAGAACATGAGGCAATGGATACATATTTCCTGTTCATTGATACGGAGGATTAACATTGTCAAAATTGCAGTACTTTCCAAAGTATTATAAGATGCAGTATGATCCTTATAATAATACCAATGACTTTTTTTCAAAGAAATAGATCAAAAACTACTGAAATTCATAAATAACAATCACTGTATCACTGTCTTCCCGTTCATTATCGATTTGCTCGAGTGGGCACCAGTAACATCTCCATATATCCTGTCTCATGCAAGTACAGCCCAAGGGCACCTGCTTGGTCAAGGAACATAAAGAGCCTCAAACCATTCCATCAGGTCATGGGAATGAGGTTTATAATTGTTATTGGTATTTGGCATATCAAATACGACACGGGTAGCTTACCAGGCTCTGCCGTGCTGGTAGCATACTCTTGTAGTCATCTCTAAATCCAGAATTTATTGATGAACTGCGCAGCCACTTGCAGCCGTGCGAGTCGGGCTGTGATAGGCTCGTCTGCTGGTTAGAGTTCTGATGAGGGGGAAGTCTGGATGTGAAAAATGGAGGCCCTCATGAAGTGGGGGGTCATCTTGCTTGTTGCAAGGCTCTGCTGGGGTGGTGGACTAGGGTTAGAACCCACCATCCCTCCTGGGTGCCTCGTGAGCGGCTGGGCACAGGGACAGCCAGTAGCAGCTCTGCCCTATGTCTGTGAGTTTATCATAAATAACAATAAGTCTTCCAAAATGGCTAAAGAAATTTCTTGGAAAAAATAAGATTGGGGGTATCACTTTCCTCAAATTTAAACTGTATTACAAAGTAGTAATTAAAATATTACAACATTGGAATAATGAGAGAGTAGCAGAATGATTGAATAAATTGAATATCTGACAGAACCTCAAATATATGATCAATTAATATTTTTAAAGGAGCAAGAAATGTAAATTGTAGCAAGGAGAGCTTCTTCAAGAAATGGTGGTGTGAAAATTGGCAGCTATATGCAAAAAAAATTGAACACATACCTTTCTCTAACACCAGGCACAAAGTCAGATCAAAGTGGATTAAAGATCTCAATATTAGAATTGAATCCATAAGGTACATGAAGAAAATGTATGCATAACCCTCCATGACATTGAAACTAAAGGCATCTTTAAAGAATACTACAGAACTAGAAGGAAAAATTAAGCCATAAAATTTGCTTATAAATGGGCCGGAGCTACAGCCCAGCGGGTAGGGGCGTTTGCCTTGCAGCCTGGCCGGCCTGTGCCGGCCTGGGTTTGATCCCCAGCATCCCATATGGTCCCCTGAGCACCGCCAGGAGTAATTCCTGAGTGCAGAGCCAGGAGTAACCCCTGAGCATCCCTGGGTGTGACCCAAAAAGCAAAAAAAAAATTGCTTATAAATAGATAGGCATGGACAGTATCAGGCTGAGGAAATGAATCAGGAGAGGGACAAAGACAGAATTGTTAAGGCAAGTTGAGGTGTGTAACTCCAGATTGCTTTATATCTCTGCCTGTGAAACAAGTAACCAATCAGGACATAGAAAGGGCTGACTGGGGGTGGGATTTTGAGTATTGATACAAGACTCCTAGCAGGAGTCCACAGAAAGACAGAGACAGTGATTGAGGATGGAGGGTGGCTCTTTATATTTTGCCAGCACCTGAGAAGCTGCTTTTCCATTTCTCTCAAAGCATTGGGGCCAGAACATTTGAACAGCAGATAAAGCATTTGCCTTTCACAAGGTCAACCGGGGTTCAAACTCTGACTTCCCATATGGTCCCCTGAGCACCGCCAGGAGTAATTCCTGAGCAAAGAGTCAGGAGTATCCTGAGCATCGCCAGGTGTGACCCAAAAAGGCAAAAAAAAAAATCACTCTTATCACTTGTATCACTTGTCTTCCCATTGTTCATCAATTTGCTCGAGCAGGTACCAATAACATCTCCTTACGCCCTGTCACATGCTAGTGTAGCCCTAGGGCTTCTGCTCACCTCCAAGAACATGAAGAACCTCAAACCATTCCTCAGGTCATGGGATGAGGTCTATAATTGTTACCTGGCCTTTGGAATATTATATACAACACAGGTAGCTTGCCAGGCTCTTTATAGAAAGAAATTTATTTAAATCACTTCACTTGATCACTTCAATCCCATTATTCATCAATTTGCTCGAGAGGGCGCCAGTAACATTTCCATTGGACCCTATCGCATGCCAATGTAGCCCAATGGCATCTGGTTGATTCAGGAATATGAAGAGCCTCAAACCATTCCTTCAGGGTCTTGACAAGGAAATCTGACCATTTTGTAGGTGGGCGGCCACATGATCTTTTGACATCCCGTGGGATCCAGTCGGTAATGGCCCTAGTCCAGCGGTAGTCTCCAAATCGCATTACATGTCCAGCCCATCTGATTTTCGATGCCTTGGCAAACAAGACAGTGTCCCTGATTCTGGAATAGCAATGGAGGTAGGAACTCCAGATTCCTTCTCTCACTTGAGTGAGGCATGATATGCCAAGCATAGCTCTTTCGATTCCTCCCTGGGAGACCCAAATAGCATTCTCATCCTGCTTTCGTAGGGGCCCAGGTCTCTGAGGCGTATGTTAACGCACATCTGATTATAGAAAATACATAAAAATATTCTTCATTAATTACTTTTATGCAGGGAAATACTGAGGTGCCCTGAACGAAATCCAGGAGCAAGGTCAGGGATCCCTTTCTGTCCCAGGGGATGGGCGGCCAGTGAAAGGAGAAAGACGCAAGAATCTGGCACAGTTTCAAAACGCTTTACTTAACACAGATTCTGGCATACAAATCAGCAATAGGAAAAATTCCAAACTTAGGGTTCCGGCTGAACCCGGCCACATGTAGGCCATGATAGCTGCTATCATGTGTTAAGGCCCTGTAAAGAGGACACTGTAAAGCAGGGCCAGCAGAAAGGGGGGAAAGAGAGAACCCAGAGAGGAAGCAGCCTAGTTTTATATAGCCCTGCAACCCAGACCTCCCACTTCTATGGAAAACCATCAGGGTCAAATGCCCTCAGGTAATTTTTCCCAGCACCTCATCTAGGCTCTTTGAGATGTTAATGTTGCCCAGCCAAGATCTGCCTTAGAAATGCATCTGTAGGGTAGAGAGAAGGAGTTTCTGAGATGAACTGTATCTTAGAATGCAAAGGCATGCATCTGTAACAAAAAATATACTTAGCCAGTTAAATATTTCCCTAAGCCTTCACAAGAGTCTCATTTTACTTCATGGTAGTTCGGCATTTTAGCTTTGAGTTATCAGAGAGTCATGCTTGCTTGCTTGGAGGCAAAGAGCATTTCTCTCTGGTCTAATTATTTAGAGATCCAACGTGGCCAGGCTAATATACCTGTAAGATCTAGCTAGTCCCAAAATGATTGTGGCAGCATGAGAGAATATTTATACCAACCAGTATAGTATACATGGTCAGATAAACTGCCACATTCAAACTGTCCTCTTCCTATCTACAAAGAGACCTCCAGGAGGCAACTCCAGGCCAGATGAAGAGGCTCTGGGCAGGTATACTGCAACACTTTTAGAAAAATATTTATCCAGCATATTATCTCTAGTATATCAGCCTATTAATCTTTGCCTCTACTCAGATTTACTCTGGGTTCTCACTAACCCCCACTGATTAATAGAATTTTTATTTTTTCATTAATAGAATTTTTTGGGAACATATCTCTCAGAAAATCCAAAAATTAACCAGAGATAGTCAAGTCAAGGAATCTGATCAAATTCTATTTTGCAGCATTAACAGGAATTTCAACTTGTATTTGCAAAAAATGTTAGAGGATTAGATTCATTATTAAATTTTTCTTATTCAGTGCACAGCTCATTAGAGCCTCACCCAAGAGAGAAGCTGATTTCAAGTCCAGATATACGGGTCTGGCAGCTAAACTCGCCAGGATTCCATGGAGCTGGAGCTGAGTCCCCTTTCCCCACCTTGGTCCCCTCCAGAAGACCCGGTGGGCCTGCTAAGAATTGCAGGTGGTGCTGTTGGCTGTGATCTAGGCATGCACATGCAGGGAAGAGCTACTGCCCACTTTCCCTGTGGTGTGTGGCTGCAAAGTGGCTGCACAATATATCAAAACCTGGTATACTGTTGTACCAGGTATCTCATCACATTATATAGAACTAAGTATGGGACATACAGTCACAAGTGTGTGGGTCATGATGTGTGGTCTGTGGGATCATATTCATAATTTCCTATACAGTGGACTTAAATGGCACAATGGAGATTTAATAATCTCCATTTACTTTTGTCTAAGAATACATTCATCAAACATATTTAAAATTAGCTCCAACAAGCAAAACAGAATAGATCATTCAGTGTATGGTCAGGACAAGTTCAAACAGAGGTTGAGAAAAATTTGAGTTGCTGTCTGTAGGTGCAGTAGTAGTGGGTCTGGGGTTGACTAGTAGAAATCTGTTGGATGACAGGTTTAGCTAGTTTGGGAGCTTTGTTGTTTTGCCCACTCCCAGCTTAATCTATTTAAGCCAAGTTTCATTGTAATGAGACCTCTCTTCTATGTAAACACTGCTAGAGGGTGTAGCAGTTACAGAAGTCACCTTGATTGAATAACTTCTGACTTATACATCTAAGACTTCTATGTTTTCTAGATTGGGCACAGCTCCTCTTTATACCCACTGCACCCAACGTGGGACAGTTAGAATTTACCAGGAGACTACCACCCTGGCTACGCTGAGACTAAAGGAAGACTATAGGAAGGGCCATACTAGTTTGCTCTAAGCAGGCGAGTATGACCCTTTCAGTACATGAGAACAAGATACTCAGAATCACACTGGTGCAGATAATAATAAGGACCTTGTGGGTACCATCTAGATTACATGAAGCTCATGAAATTAAGATATATTACTTTATATCAGCCCTCTCACTCTCCAGTGTTTTACATAAGAGATAATCTCGGCATTAGTCCTTGGCATAACCTTTGTTTAGACCTACAATATGGTGTGGCACTGCTCTTCTACACTCTGTTTAGGGTTCTTTGTTGACATGACCCTCCCTGGATTACTTGTGTGTAATAAGGGGACTGACTTGAGGCCCCTTGACCTTTTGCTTTGGCTTTTGACACTTGCAGCTTTTGGCTTTCAGCTTTCGGCTTTTTGCTCTTTGGCCTTTTGCTCCTTCTCCTGGGTAGGACTCATCTCGGGTGAGATCCTCTCTCTTTGGTGGGAGACTTAGACTCTTTTGTATGGTCTAAGTTCAAACCAGAGCTAGAGTTTGTACATTATATTGGAGTGCTGTGGAAGAGCTTTTGTACTATTAAAAGCCTTTTTGGAACTGCACCAGACTCGTGAGTTTTCATCTGTTCCCCTGGCATCCTCGGAGTAGAAGAGAACTTCTTTCCTGACACTGTCGGGGACCCCAGCAGCATCCCCTACAGAAACCCACTATGTTCTAGAAACTCAGAAAGTGAACACAAGAACAGACATCAGCCAGATTCACACATAACAATTCAGAAAAAAAGTCATGACTTTATCAATACCATTCCTTTAAATGAGCTGTAATGTGTGGGGGGTGCCCACCCAGGGATGCCAGATGTCGGGTATGCCACCAGGTTCCCCGACAGTGCTGGGAAGCGAGTTCCCTTTTACCTCCGAATCCAGCAGGGAATGGATGAAGACTCTGGAATCCAATGCAGTTTTAAAAGACTTTACTTATCACAGGTTCAAGCATACAAGTCAACAATAGAAAAAATCCTGTGCTTAGGATTCCCAGCTAAAACCCCAGCCACCTGTAAGCCAAGATGGCAGCCACCACGTTAAGGCCCTATAAAGAGGAGACAAAGACAAGTCTCCCAAGAAGAGTGCGAGCCCCAAAAGAGAGCCCAAAGAGAGAGAGAGAGAGAGAGAGAGAGAGAGAGAGAGAGAAAGAGAAAGAGAGAGAGAGAGGAAGCAGGCTAGTTTTATACCCCTGCAACTCAGACCTCCCACTATTATGGGGGAACAGGGAAGGTCAAATGCCCTTAGGTAATTTCTCCCAGCACCTCACCTAGGCTCTATTATATGCTAATGTTTTGAGCCAAGATCTGCCTGGAAATGCCTTTATAGGGTAGAGAAGCGGGTTTCTGAGATGGCATGTTCTGTACCAAAGACTAATACTAATGCCAGTTAAATATTTCTCCAAGCCTTCACAAGAGTCTCATCTACTTCATGGTAGTTTTGTATTTTAGTTGTCTTCTAGTTATCAGGGAGCCATGCTTGCTTGCTTGGAGGCAAACAGCATTTCTCTCTGGGCTAATTACTTAGAGATCCAACGTGGCCAGGTAAATATGCTGGTAAGATCTAGCTAGTCCCACGATGATTGTGGTAGCGAGAGAATATTTATACCAGCCAGTACAGAATACATGGTCAAAAAAAACTGCCACATTTAAACTACCCCCCTATCTACAAAGCCATCTGCAGGAGGCAATCCAGGGCAGATGCAGAGGCTTTTATGTGTCCTGCAACAGTAATGGTCACTATAATTGAGTGCCAGCTAAGGGAGCAGGCATGAGGATGGGGTGTGGGTGGGAAATGTGGGTCTCTGGTGTACTAGGGGCACACTGGTGGTGGGAATGTTGTTGAATGATGAATCTTTCTAACAACTGTATCGTGAAAAAACTTTGTACTTGGTAAATTAAAGTGTTTAAATAAATTTTAAAATTTTTTAGTATTCAATACAGTTGTATTGTTACTGGGAAAGCAGTTATTCCCCTTCCTTTAACATAATGTATTGTTTTGTTTTAAATTTACTTTACATTGGGACCGGAGTGATAGCAGAGGGGGTAGGGAGCTTGCCTTATATACGGCTGATCGGGTTCGATCCCTGGTATCCCATATGATACCCCGAGCACTACCAGGAGTAATTCCTGAGTGCAGAGCCAGGAGTAACCCCTAAGCATTGCCGGGTGTAACCCAAAAAAAAAAAAATTGCTTTATATAGTTTTGGTTATATCTTGCTTAATTCTATTAAATTTGCTCACTTTTCTATATTACATAAATTATCCTCAAAATATGAATATAATCCAATTGTTTTGAAAAAAATTCATTAAATTATTCTAATGTGAACTGGTGATGGTACAATAGGTACCTTGCACATGGCTGACACTGGTTTGATCCTGAAACATCGTCTGGTTCCCAAGTCCTCCAAGTGTTGATCCCTGAGTACAGAGCCAAGAGCAACCACTGAGTAGAGACAAGTGTGACCCTAATACCAAAATAAATTTATAAATAAGGTGAAATAAGAATAATATACTTTTTGTCACCTTTGTCTATGATCTAGTCTCTAATGGGCATAGCTTTTGCAAACAAATTTAAAAAAAAAGAGCTGTGTCTATTTTCTACATGCATTTACATTATGAAACAACTTCTAATGAGCCATACAACTAATTAGCAAATCTTTGCTTTGTCAACATGACAGAATACAGGAAGTCAATTAAAAGGTCTGAAGGAGTTTGTCATATAACAAAGTTTTAATAAGCAGTGAAATAGAAACATGGAAGTTCTGAAACCCACTGATGGGAAAAAAGATAAGAGCACTATAATATACATGACATAAGGAAGGAACTCAGTGAAACTAGCTCAATTAAAATGCAGGTTGTAAAATCTTTCGGGGGTTAAACAGAATTTTAGTCTTGCTAGCATCTTTTAGAGGTCATCTTGCCCTCTTTCTTTCCATGCCATATGAGAAAGTTCAATAACCCGGTCTGCTACCTATAAAATTTTTGTATCTTTCTAAATGTAGAGAGAGTGATGGTAGAAATTATTTCTATTTAAAATATTGACAAAGTTCCTAAAACTAGATTTACACTTGTATGTGTTTCAAGCAATCATCTTTTATTAACTAAAATCAGTCATTTTGTCTGCATTACAACTGTGTTCTTCCTGTTGGATGATCAGGCACCTATTATATAGCTCACTAAATCTAAAAAAGAATTATGATTATATACTTTTTCTTCCTAGCCACTCCATTATGAACCAACTCTTCCCACTTTGTTTTATCTTTTTATGGATGTCAGTAATTAAATATATGTACATAATAAGTATATTGAGAAAAGTAAATATTAAGTATCAAGTATATAATTAAAAAAATTGAAACTTAGTTGTTTTTTTCTAGTTTAATAATTCTATTGCTTAAAACTGTATCATAATAAAGATGAACTATAAAGACAAAGTAAAATTTCATTGTTCAAATTAAAATGATTTCTGGAAATCGGAGACACCTGAGTATGTTTAGTGTAGGATTTTAAAGGATTTAAATATGATGTGATTTCATTTTAGATTAAGTATTATAACTTTAATAAAATTATAATGTATATTTATAGGTACTGAAGTAATATTAAAGTGAACAAAGGAAATTAAATTGATATGTTTTTACTGATTAACAACATTTTTATTAACTCAAACATATGTAGGTCAAAGAAGCAATCTAGGATGGAAGGTGGGTGCCTTGTATGTGGCAATCCTCTGTTAATCCTGTCTACAATAATATGGTTACTGACACCCCACCAGAGATAAGTCCTGATCACAGAAGAGTTTGTCTCCACACAAAAAATTTGTCTACAGTGTCCAATACAGTTATATTTAATTGAAAAAAAATTACAAAGCCTATACTCTAAGAAAAGAATTTTATACACTGAGCATAGAATTTATCAAATGGTTTTTGTTTGCTGTAATGTGCATTCTAAAGAAGCATATAAACAAGAAATTCAGAAATGGCAACATTTGTAGTTTGCAAACAATGAAGAAGGGGGAAAATGAAAAGCAAGAACTAAAAGAGAGAGCACTTCCGGGACCAACTGCAATCTCCCCACAGGTGTGTGTGTGACCCCTGCGTCTCTGCGGACCCAAGTTGCCCCAGGAAGAGGCGGAAACTCTATCAACGGGAACCAAGGCAAACTGCCTTGGTTTCATGCCCGAAACCCTTGGGCCCTGTGCTTCCAGGAACATCCCAAAACTCAAAAGCGCCGTGGATGCTAGCATGTCCGCGCGACCCCTCTTACTACCTATCTTGCATGAGGTACCAGTTACCCTTGGTTCCTACATCATTGCTACCCACCCAAACTCTGCAAACAGACCAGACACGTACTAACTGTACTATTTAGTCACCCAAGACCCCACATTTGCAACCTACAATAGTCATAATGGTAAAGCAACGCAAAATTTCATCAAGCTCTGTGAGTGAAGTCACTAGTACAGATGAGCCAAGCAATACCAATGAGTTGTATAACCTATCTGATAAGGAATTTCAGAAAGAAATGTTAAGGATTCAAAAGGAATTCAAAGAATCAATGGAATGCAAAATCAATAAAATACAAGTGGACATGAGAGAACAAGTGAGGAAAATGCAAAGGGAAATGACAAATATTAAAAATGAGATAAATGAAATGAAAAACAAAGTGGAAAGCCATCATAGCAGAATAATAGCTACTGAATAAAAGAATTAGTGATCTCTAAGACAAGTTCCAAAGATTCTACACACAACACCAGAAGACAGAAAAAAGACTCACAATTACAGAACAGACAAGAGATAATCGGGATGAAACCAGAAGAAACAACATAAGGATCATTCGGGTCCCAGAAGGGCAAGAAGAAAACCCTGATGAAGAAGAAACTGTCAAAGCCATCATTGCTGAGAAGTTCCCGGAACTAAAGAATGCTTGCCTCAAGATCCAAGAGGCCCGTAGGATACTAGCTAAAAAAAAACCCCAAAAAGAATACTCCAAGACACATCTTAATTAAAATGACAAAAAAAATATAGATAGAGATAGAATACTCAAAGCAGCAAGATCAAAGAAGGAAATCACATACAAAGGAACATCTCTAAGATTTACAGCAGACTACTCTGATGAAACACGCCGAGCCCGAAAACAGTGGTGGGATATTGTGAAAAGGCTCAATGAACTGCAGGCTTCACCAAGAATTCTTTACCCGGCCAGACTCACATTCAGAGATGAAGGAAAGATACACAACTTCATGGATAAGCAACAACTCCAGGAACTTCATGGACTCAAAACAAACTTTAAAAGAAGGACTGAAGGGTCTCCTGTAATACGACCAAACCCATAAGCACAACAAGCACAAACAGAAGATGACACAAAGTCCGATGACAATAATCTCTCTCAATGTCAATGTTCTAAATGCACCAATTAAGAGACACAGAAAAACAAAATAGATTAAAAAATTGAACCCAACATTCTGCTGTCTACAAGAAATGCATCTGAATAATCAGAACAAACACAAACTCAAAATCAAAGGTTGGAAGACCATTCTCCATGCAAACAACTCCTCCCAAAAGGCTGGTGTGGCCATATTAGTATCAGATAATATAGACTTCAGGCTGAAAAAGGTTAGAAGGGACAAGGAAGGCCATTTCTTATTACTTAAGGGGTATGTACACCACGAAGAAATTACACTACTAAACATATATGCACCCAACGAGGGGCCACCAAAATACATAAAACAACTGCTAAGAGACCACAAAGAAGACAATAACAGTAGCACAATAATAGTTGGAGACTTCAACACTGCTCTATCAACGATGCATAGATCAACAAGACTGAAACTCACCAAGGAAATACTGGCCTTCAAGGAAGAAATGAAAGAGAGCTAGTGGATATATACAGGACTTTTCATGCAAAAAAAGCTGAATACACATTTTTCTCTAGTGCACATGGGACATTCTCCAAGATAGACCACAGGCTGAGCCACAAAGCTTACCTCAATAAAATAAAAAAGATAGAAATTGTGTCAGCTATCTTTTCAGACCATGATGCACTGAAAATGGAAGTTAACCGTACACAGAAACAGGGAGTCAAACCAAACACCTGGAAACTGAACAGCTCACTCCTGAACAACAAATGGGTCATAGAAGAAATCAAACAGGAAATCCAAAGATTTCTGGAAACAAATGAAAATGAAGACACCAACTATAAGAACTTGTGGGACACGGCAAAAACTGTGTTAAGAGGGAAGTTTATAGCTCTGCAAGCATTCATCAGGAAACAAGAAAGGGCCCACATAAATAACCTGACTACACAGCTGAAGACATTAGAAAAAAGACCAACAAAAGGAGCCCAACCTAGGCAGAAAAAAAGGAAATAATAAAACTTAGAGAGGAAATCAATGAGTTGGAAACCAAAAAAAACAATCCAAAAAAATTAATGAAACCAAGAGCTGTTTTTTTTGAAAAAATAAACAAGATTGACAAACCATTGGCAAGATTTGTAAGGACAGGGAAAGAGAGAACCCAAATAAACAGAATCAGAAATAAAAAGGATGATATCACAACAGAAACCATAGAAATCCAAAAGATCATCATCAGATATTACTTTGAGAGCCTGTATGCCATGAAACATGAGAATCTAGAACAAATGGATCAATTCCTGAAGTTCTATAACCTCCCAAGGCTGAACCAAGAAGACCTCCAATACTTGAATAAGCCTATCACCATTGAGGAAATAGAAACAGTAATTAAAAGTCTTCCCATACACAAAAGCCCAGGTCTTGACGGATTCCCTAGTGAACTCTACCAAACCTTTAAGGAGAACCTACTGCCAGTCCTTTTCAAGCTCTTCCAGGAAATAGAAGAAACAGAAACACTCCCAAACAGCTTCTACGAGGCACATATCACCCTGATACCCAAAGCAGGGAGAGACAACACAAAGAAAGAAAACTACAGACCAATATCCCTGATGAACATGGATGCTAAGATCTTCAACGAAATACTAGCAAACAGAATCCAAAGACTCATCAAGAAGATTATACATCATGACCAAGTAGGATTCATCCCGGGAATGCAAGGATGGTTCAACATTCGCAAGTCAATCAACATAATACATCATATCAATAAGAGAAAAAATAAAAAACCATATGATCCTATCAATAGACACAGAGAAAGCATTGATAAGATCCAGCACCCGTTCATGATTAAAACCCTCCAGAAAATGGGAATTGAAGGGTCTTTCCTCAAGATATTTAAAGCCATCTACCAAAAGCCCACAGCGAGCATCATTCTCAATGGGGAAAATTTGAAAGTCTTCCCCAGAGATCAGGGACAAGACAAGGTTCCCCACTCTCATCTCTTTTATTCAATATAGTACTGGAAGTACTTGCCATAGCAATCAGAAAAGAAAAGGACATCAAGGGCATCCAGATAGGCAAGGAAGAAGTCAAGCTATCATTATTTGCAGATGACATGATATTATGCCTAGAGAACCCTAAACTCTCTACCAAAATACTCCTAGAAACAATAGACGCATATAGTAGAGTGGCAGGATACAAAATCAACACCCCAAAAGTCGGTGGCTTTCCCTATATACAAATAACGAAAGAGAAGAAAGGGATATTAAGGAAACGATTCCATTCACAATTGTGCCACAGAAAATCAAATATCTAGGAATCAACTTACCCAAGTGTGTAAAGGACCTGTACAAAGAAAACTACAAGACATTTCTCCTAGAGATAAAAGAGGACACAAGGAAATGGAAACATATTCCCTGCTCATGGGATGGGGGAGAATCAACATTGTCAAATGGTAATACTCCCTAAAGCTCTGTACAGATTCAATGCAGTCCCTATAAGGATATCGATGACATTCTTCAAAGGAATTGACCAAACGCTCCTGAAATTCTTATGGAACAATAAACCCCCAAGGATAGCTAAAGTAATCCTCGGGAAAAAGAAGATAGGAGGCATCACCTTTCCCAACTTCAAACTGTACTACAAGGCAGTAGTAATTAAAACAGCATGGTATAGGAATAAAAACAGACCTGTGGACCTATGGAATAGAATTGAGTATCCTGACACCCAACCTCAAACACATGATCATTTAATCTTTGATAAATGTGCAACGAGTCTAAAATGGAGTAAGGAAAGCCTCTTCAACAAGTGGTGTTGGGAAAACTGGGCAGCGACATGTAAAAAAATAAATTTGGACCTGTGTCTAACACCATGCGCAAAAATCAGATCAAAATGGATTAAAGATCTCAATATCAGACTTGAATCCATGAAGTAAATTGAAGAAAATATAGGAAAAATTCTTCACGACATTGAAGCTAAAGGCATCTTCAAAGGTGAAACATCACTAACAAAGCAACTAGAAGAAAAGATAAACATATGGGAATACCTGAAACTAAAAACTTCTAATCAGAACTCCACTAATGAATCCTTCTGAGCTTGTTTTTTTTTTTTTTTGATGGGAAGACTTATGATTATCATTTCAAATTCCTTGATAGCGACAGGTCTGTTCAGTATTCCAAATCTTCTTGGTTTAGTCTTGGGAGAGTATGTGGATCTAATAATTAATGCATTTCCTCTAGATTCATCTGGCAGAGATATTCTCCAAGTAATACCAATGATCCTTTGAATTAATATGGATTTTGTTGTGATGTCCCCCTTTGCATTTCTGATTTGGTTAATTAGGTTTCTCTTTCTATCTCTCTCTCTCTCTCTCTCTCTGACTTTCTAGTGGTTTATTGAACTGTTTATTTTTTTTCAAAGATAGAGCTCTTGGCTTCATTGATGATTTGGATTGTTTTTATGTCATTCCAGCCCATTAATTTCTGCTAGGTTTTATTATTTCCTTCCTCCTGCCTTATTTGGGTAACTATTGCTGGTCATTTTCTAAGATCTTAAGCTGTGAGTCAAATTATTTAAGTGGATTAAATAACTTGACTTCCTTTCTGATATATATTTGCAAAGTTATAAACTTCTAAGACTGATATTGCTGTATTTAACAAGTTCTGGTAGTTCATATCATTACTCTTGTTTAGGTCCATGAATCTTTTAGTTTGCTCTTTGATTTCCTTTCCTAACAAATTGATTGTTCATAGCAAGTTATTCAATTTACAGATGTTTGATTTGATTCCCCTTTCTGTGTGTGATTAACTTATATTTTCATTATGCTCTGAAAAGGTAGTTGATACAATTTATATTTCTTCATTTTGTTGACTATGTTTTGTGGCACAGATGTGGTCTATTTGCAGAATGTACAACGTGCAATGGAGAACAATGTGTATTTGGCTTTGAGTGGATGAAAAGCCCTACTCTCTACTATCTCTCCTCCCTCCCATTCCTCTGAACCTTCAAAGCTAGTGTTTCCTGGTGATTTTTAGTCTCATTGATATCTCAAGAGGTGACAAGACAGTGTTGAATTCTCCAACTACTATAGTGTTGCTACCAATGCCTCTTTGAAAGCTATTAGCAGTTATTTTAAGTATTTTTCTGTTCCCCTCATTAGGTGCATATGCATTTAAGAGTGTAATTTTTTCCTGATGTACATATCCCGTGATTGTTAAGAAATGACTTCACTGTCTCCTGTATTCTCTTTCAGGATAAATCTATTTCATTGTATACTAGTATAGAAACCCTGGCTCTTTTGAAGCAGCTGATTGCTTGAAGTATTGTTTTCAGTATTTCACTTTGAGACTGTCTTTGCTCCGACTATTCAAATGCATTTCTTGCAGGTAGCAGAGTTTTGCATTCAAGTTTTAAATCTATTTTTCCACCTGTGTCTTTTAATTGGTATATTTAGACTGGACTCTCAGACATGCGGCAGAGCTGCTACTTGCTCTCCCTGTGCCCGGCCGCTCATGAGGTGCCTGGGAGGCATGGCAGGTTCTAGCCCTGGACTGCCACCCCAGCAGAGTCTCAAAACAAGCCAGAAGACCCCACCCCCAACTCCATGGGAGACGCCATTTTCCACATCCGGACTTCTTTCTCGTCACAACTCCACCCAGAAGACCAGTCTATCACAGCCTGGATCATCAACACCCACCCTGCAGCAGTTTTTTTTTTAATACGGCCCAGGTATGCTGAACCAGAGACTCTCAGACATGGGGCAGAGCTGCTACATTCTCTCCCTGTGCCCAGCTGCTCGTGGGGCGCCCGGGAGGCATGGCGGGTTCTAGCCCTGGACTGCCACCCCAGAAGAGCCTCACAACAAGCCAGGCGACCCCCAACTCCATGGGGGCCGCCTGTTTTCCACATCCGGACTTCTTTTCTTGTCACACCTCCACTCAGCAGACCAGACTATAACAGCCCAGCTCGGCGCTGCTGCTAATGGCCACGGTTCATCAATAAATGCTTTATTTAGAGGTGACTACAAGAGTATGCCACCCACACGGCAAGCCTGGCAAGCTGCTCATGTCGTATTTGATATACCAAATACCAGTAACATTTGTATTAGGTAATTCCCATGAATTACCTAATATAAAATGGTTTGAGGCTCTTTATGTTCCTGGAGCAAGTGGATGCCTTTGGGTTCTACTAGCATGAGACAGG
>JAJIBD010031453.1:0-57500 GCA_021461705.1 Cryptotis parvus
ACACTTGCAATTAAAGAGCAAACAGCCTTTAAAAAGTAGCCCGGATTGGAGGGATAGCCCAGCGGGTAGGGCATTTGCCTTGTACACGGCCGGCCCATGCCAACCCGGGTTCGATCCCCAGCATCCCATATGGTCCCCGAGCACCACCAGGAGTAATTCCTGAGTGCAGAGCCAGGAGAAATCCCTGAGCATTGCGGGTGTGATCCAAAAAGAAAAAAAAATAGCTTCATTTGTTTCTTTTAAAGATGGCTGGCATGGTTCTGCCAGTCCTCAGCTGAGGAGTCACTGAAGGAAAAGTTGTGGAGGAAACAAGGTTCTCCTTAAACAAGGAATTTGTAGGCAAGTATAAAATTCACCCATGGATAAGGCTCTGTGAGGAGTGGAGCTGGCCAGCGTGGCTATCTTCAGGCCACACCATCATATCCACTTTGGAGGTCCCTCTCACTGTATTATTGACCAGCATAACAGACTATCAAAAACGCAAGTAAACTCATCAAAAAATGCAAGTAGGAGACTCATCTTTTCACATCTCAAGAATTAAAAAATATATGGGGGTAATATATTACTTATTTAGTAACATATAAGATCTATTATTAAGGCCTTAATATGATATATAATCTTATTATATAGTCTTAAGACCTTAATAGTACATTGATACCCTCTGATACAAACTAGGCTACTCTTCTTTTAAACAAGCCCATTTACTCAGGTTCTTACATATAAACAACAAATTAAACCCTCTTCATTAAACCAGGATTATGAGCAGGACAACTGTCACAGAGAGATGAACGTTGCAACTATTTTAAAGACACCCACAGATGATGAAATTCCATTGCCTTTGCTAAGTGCCACACTAATGCTCAATACCCTTCCCTGCCCAAACTGTTTCCTTAAAGCCAAAGTACCATGATTTATCTTTTCCAAATAAAACCCAAATTTATATTTTCCAAATAAAAACCAAATAACACCAGAGAAACACATAGCTGGGGGAAATGGCACATGTAGATGGAATTTTAAGTATAATTAATAAAAACACTGACATACTATGTATGTTTTTTAATCTCTGCCACAAAATTATACTATCTTTAGGAAGATTAGGACTTTCAGAGTTGTAACTTCTTGAGAGCAATAAGTTTTCTAATAACAATCACTTCCAAAAAGACTTTACAACCCAGGGGCCAGAGCGATGGCCCTGTGGGTAGGGCGTTTGCTTTGCACGCGGCCGCCCATGCCGGCCAGGGTTCGATCCCGGCATCCCATGTGGTCCCCTGAGCACCGCCAGGAGTAATTCCTGAGTGCAGAGCCAGGAGAAACCCCCTGAGCATCACCGGGTGTGACCCAAAAAACAATAAATAAATAAATAAATAAATAAATGAATGAATGAATGAATGAATGAATAAATAAATAAATAAATAAAAGACTTTACAACCCTGCCCCATTTGCACATTCCATTCCACCCAAGCGTATCTGTGGATGACGATATGGCATAGCTGATCCTCCTATTTGTTCACAACCCCAAGGCACAAAAGAGAGCTGCACTTCTATAACAAAGTCTAAAATCTAAGTAATTTTCTCTATAGCACCTTTTCTGTACCAAAGTAGACTGGAGCTACTTAACACCCTCTGAAATAGAGTCCCCGGAGTCACTTAACATCCACTGAAAAAGAGTCCCCGCTTTTCTAGTGACCAAGATATAGAGACAGCCCACAGACTGAGAAAGAATATATCATGGATATTAATATATCCATGATATATCATGATTAATATTAATCATGATATATCATGGATATTAACACCTTCTCAGATGGGCTTTGGGTGAATATTCTACCAGCTCTAGAACTGGTAGAACTTTATAAGAAGAAAACTACCAACACCATCAAAAATGGGAGAACAAATGAACAGAAACTTCCAAAATGAAGAAATTCAAATGGTCAAAAGGCATATGAAAAGTATTCTTCTTCATTAGACATCAGAGAGATGCAAATCAAAACAATGAGGTATCATCTCACACCACAGAGACTGGCACACATCCAAAAGAGCAAGGACAATAAATGCTGGCGTGGATGCGGGGAGAAAGGAACTCTCATCCATTGTTGGTGGCAATGTCGACTGGTACAGCCTATTTGGAAAACAATATGAACATTCCTCCAAAGACTAGAAATTGAGATCCCGCTCAACGCAGCCATACCACTTCTGGGAATATGCCCTGGGAAGCCAAAAACAGACAGCAGAAACACTATGTGCACTTCTATATTCATCGCAGCTCTATTCACCATAGCCAAAATCTAGAAACAACCTAAATGCCCAAGATTAGAACATTGGATAAAGAAACTGGTATATCTTTACAATGGAATACTATTGTAAAGAAGACAAAGTCATAAAATTTACCTGCAAATGGATGTAAATAGAAATTATCATGCTGAATGAAATTAGTCAAAAGGGAAAGGGCAGATATAGAATGACTGCATTCATTAATGGAGTATAAAAATGTAACAGTATTCTACTAATTGTGGAAATGGTAACACCAGACGAGAAATCAGCATTAAATGTACACAAAGAAACTTATATGATAAACCCTAAATGTCTGTAGGGCAAGCTACAACGTGTAAAGAGAGAGAGAGAGAGAGAGAGAGAGAGAGAAACAGAGACAGAGACAGACAGACAGAGACAAAGAGAGACAGAGAAAAAAGAGAAGAGACAAAGCGCCTGCTATAGAGGCAGGCTGGGGAGGTGGGAGGGAATATGGGCACATTGGTGGTGGGAATGGGGCACTGGTGGAGGGACGGCTGCTGGAACAACATATGACTGAGACCCAATTATGAACATCTTTGTAACTGTATATCTTACGGTAGTATAATAAAAATTAAAATTTTTAAAAAGAAAATTTAAGAAAAAATGAAATTAAAAATAACCTTCAGGAAAAAGAAAAATTAAACGTTGCTAAATAAGTAACATTCATTTACAACATTCTTTTTCCCTTTCCAATGGTGAACCACATGGGATCCAGCTGTAGGTATACAGAGTAGTAAGTAGGTCTTGGCACCCTAATAGTAGAGCTTCATGGCCAATTTCAAATGCTAGGGGAATACTGAAAGAATTTTGGTTGGAGAGTTGAAATCACCAAGCACCACTGTCATATTCTCTGTTTGAAGTAAATATAATCCATCTACCCGTAATATAGTTTTGTTCCTATTTCTCTGCTGGCTATTGAAATCTTACTTTTTTCCTTTAAAGTCAGGCACTTGTGTCAGCGAGGCTATTTAGGCTTTCTCTTCTGTACATTTATATATCGTAGCTTAAACCAGGACATAAATCATTATTTTTCTTATGGAGCAGGCTTATGTATTCTATATCTAAATACTAGTTCCTTAAAAGCAAAGGAACCTCTCCCAGGTGCTAACTGCTAATTCTCAAGCTTTGTACACGGTACCTTTCATACTGTATATTCAAAGGTCTGTTCAATGATTAAAAGATTAGTCACTATACTTTACCTACAATCTTAGTCATGCTTCCAGGCATGGAAGTGAAGGGGAAGAGAAACTCAGAAAACAGACCCACGAATTTCATTTTTACCAAGGCATTTGCTCCTCCCTGAACCATCCCGGCACCCATCAAAGTCAGCATATGGTATCGTGTTCCACCATACAGTTGGAGCGAAATAAATGTTGCTAAATAAGTACAAAGTTCTTTTCAATGTGATAAAATGTTTTAAAATTAAACTATGGTGAAGGCTGCATAATTCTACAGATGAACTAAAGATGATTCCAACAGACATGTCAATGTTGGAGCACATGTTCTACATGCAGCAGTCCAAGGCTTGGTCCCTGGCACTATAGGGTCCTTGGAGTACTGCCAGAAGCCACCCTCCTATAGCACTGAGTTGAGAAGCCCCTTAGCACAGCCAGTATAGCCCAACTCACCTGCCCTCCACAATCACTCAATTACACACTATTTTTTGTTACATTAAATTTTGTGATGTGCCCCGTCCAGAACTGCTGCTGGGGCTCTCGGCTGGACACCAGGTATTCAGGTGCAGGGCAGAGTCTCTGCCTGCCTACCCTTTGCTAGACTGATGGGGTGTCTTGGAGTGTGGACATGTTTTTGCTCCTGTCCTCTGCCAGGCTCCCAGAAGTCAGAAAACCTCGCACAACACAACCACAGTTATCCTCTGGTCTGAACGCCACAGCTGGACACAGCCCGATTCCCAGGGCACGCAAGCGCCTGCACAATATCTCAAAACCTGGTATACTACAAATGTGTGGGAGTCAGAGGCTAGGTAAAGAGAGAGAAGGGAACAGTGTGCTGATAATCATTGAAAATGATGATACCATCGGAGACCTGAGCATTGAATATAGGCAAAAATACACATGACAATCTCTAAATGTATATGTTATGATCCACAATGTGTAAGAAAAGGAAGCGAGAAGAGGAGAGAGAAAGAAAGAGAAAGGCATAAAGAACCTGCCATGGAGGCAGGCTGGAAGGGAAGAGATGTGGGGACATTGGTGGTGGGAAATGGGCACTGGTGGAGGGTTGGGTGCTGGAACACTGTAGAATCAAAACTCAAACATGAACGTCTTGTGATTGTATATCTCATGATTGTATAATAAAATATTTTTTTAAAATTTTGTGGTGTGGATATTATATCAAACCATTCTTAAAATAGTTTAACCACAACCTCTTTGGGATTTTATTTATTTATTTATTTATTTTTGCTTTTTGGGTCACACCCGGCGATGCTCAGGGGTTTCTCCTGGCTCTGCACTCAGGAATTACTCCTGGCAGTGCTCGGGGGACCATATGGGATGCCGGGATCGAACCCAAGTCGGCACAGGCCGGCCGCTGTAAGACAAATGCCCTACCTGCTGGGCTATTATTCGCCCCCCTCTTTGGGATTTTACAAAGTAAAAATATTTATACTTGTGATCATACAATAAGAATTAGCAACAAGATGTAAGATTTCTAATTTAATCATTATATGCCAAATATATTTGAAATAATGTGTGATGAATATTGATTGAAAAAAAAATTGCCAAGATAACAAAAGGACTGACCATAACAGGAATAAAGCTGGATTATCTGGCAATGCAAGTCATTATAAAACCTTTAAAACAAAAAGGAGAGGATTTTCAAGGTCTGCACGCCACAGCTCGTCAGAGCTCCATCCGAGAGAGAAGCCTAGTTCAAGCCCAGATATGCGGCCACATTCACCAGGTTTCCATGGAGCTGAAGCTGGGGCCTCTTTCCCCACCTCACACCCTCCATAAAGGCCTGGTGGGCCGGCCCAGGACTGCTGCCTGCACTGTCGGCCAGGAACCAGGGACACAGGCACAGGGCTGAGCTGCTGTTGGCTCACCCTGTGCTAGGCTAATGAGACATCCTGGAATGGGGGCAGGTCCTGGTCCTTGCCTTCGCCTCCCCACCAGACTCTTCACTATCACTATCACTATCTTCCCATTCATCATCGATTTGCTCGAGCGGGCTCATAACATCTCCATATGTCCTGTCTCATGCTAGTAGAGCCCTGCTCTAGGGCATCTACTTGTTCCAGTAACATAAAGAGCCTCAAATCATTATATTAGGTCATGGGAATGACCTAATATAACTGTTACTGGTATTTGGCATATCAAATACGACATGAGCAGCTTGCCAGGCTTGCAAGCTCACCAGTCTCACCAGACTCTTAGAGGCCGGAAAACCTCACACCACAACTGCAGCCATTTTCAAGGTCTGGACTCCACAGCCCGACAGAGCCCCATCCCATACTAATTTAACACGTATCCCATCACATGTTATACAAACACAAGTGTGGGCACGATGTGTAGTCTCTAGGAACATATCAATCATTTCCTATACAGTGGGCTCAAATGGTACAACTGAGATTTAAGAATCTCCAATGACTTGACTAAGATCATATTCATCAACCGTATTTAGAGAAGTAGCTCCAACAAGCAATATAGACTAGATTATTCAGTGTATGCATAGGAAAAGCTAAAATAGAAGAAAATAAGTGTTGTACATAGGTGTAGTGGTGGTGTGTCTGGGATTGACAGTAGAAAACCACTGGGAAACCAGAAAGTGAATCCAAGAACAGAACCCGGTCAGACTCCCACACAACAACCCAGGGAACAAAGCCATGACTTTACCAGTACCATTCCCCTTATATGGGCTGTAATGATCAACATAATCGATGCTGGCTAAGGGAGCAGACAGGGAGAGGGAGGTGGGAGGTGGGTGGGGGAAATATGGGTCTTTGGTGGTAGTGGGAGCACACTGGTGGTGGGATTGGTGCTGAACAATGAATCTAACAACTCTTTTGTAAAAAACTTGGTATTTTGTAAATCACCATGTTTAAATTAAAAATAGAGGGGAAAATAATAAAATATTTTTTTTTTTAAAAAAGAGAGATAAAGGAGTTAAGAGTGATAGTACAGAGGACAGGGCATTTGCCTAGCATCTGGCCAACCCAGATTCAATCCTCGGCCCTCTGTATGGCTTCCCTACTCCACAACGAGTGAGTGCAGAGCCAGGAGTACGCACAGAGCCAGGAGTAAGCCCTGAGCATCACTGGGTATGCCACCCCCGCCCCCCCAAAAAATAGGAGGCATAAAATACTAAGCAAAAAATCAAATGAAGTCTTTCAAAGCCCATCAAATGATCTAGTTAGGAAGCTGTCCTCTGCTCAGCTTTTATCAGTACTAGCACTGCTTGCTAAACTGTTTGCAGTAGCAGTTACAATACATGATTAATGGCCACATGCTCAACCAGAAGACTGATAAAACATAATTATGCCTAATTAGTAAAGCAATATGACTCTGATCTGGACTTTTCAATTATCATTTTGTTCAAAAAAAAGGGAAGTTCATTCAGAAAATCAGCACATAGGTAATCCAAAAAATTATGTACGAAATTACATTTGTATACCAGAGCTGAAATTACATATAGAAAAGGAAAACATTTAATGCATTTACAGAGAAAACACAAAGAAAAGCCTCCACACTACATAAGTGAATATATACAAAAAGGTATTCTAAATACACAGGAAGTTAACCCTAAGACAAAAGTTTGGAGCACCTTTTTAGTAAAGAGCCAGATACTAAATATCTGTGGCTTTATAGATGATGTTGACTGACAATATAATGAATAACTGCAGCTTAGTTAAATACAATTCTAATAAGGAAACTGCATTTTGGGTTACATGTTACTTTCAGTGTCCAAAATATTATTTTTATTTTGATCTATTTGTCCAATTCTTCAAATACATTTAAAACAATTCTTAGATCATTGCCCATACCCCGCATGGCAGAGCTTGGCAAGCTACCTGTGTCATATTTGATATGCCAAAAACCAGTAACAATTACAGACCTCATTCCCATGACCTGAAGGAATGATTTGAGGCTCTTTGTGTTCCTGGAGCGAGCAGATGTCCTTGGCTACACTAGCACACAACAGGACATATGGAGATGTTCCTGGTGCCTGCTCAAGCAAATTGATGAACAATGGGAAGACAAGTGATACAAGTGCCCATACCCTCCCCACCCCCCAAAAAAAAGACTGTGGCCAGAAGTATTCTGCAAAACCCCGCCCAAGAGTTCAGAGTTGAAATCTTATACCATCAGGGGTGAATTATTCAATTGTCTTCCTTTGCTATAGTGAATGAAGAGTAGAAAAAACCTTTTTTATGAAATAACATTATCTTTTCCTTCTCTAGTAATAGACTACATTTACTTGTAGAAAACTTAGGCTAGTTAAGACTAAAAGAGTTATCTTCCAACATGGCAGAGAGACATGCTATGAGTAAATGAATAGGAAAACAGCTTAACATAAAGAAAGGAAGAAAGGGAAGAGGCAGATTAAAATTATAAAGTTAAAAAATAAAAACAGGATTCCAAACAGTTAAGATCATACTGTAGATTAATTTTGCCTGTGCACACTCTGATTATTCAGCAGACTTCCTTCAGCTCATTAGTCTGGAGACCCACGAAAACTCATACGCTTTTCTGCCTCCATGCAGACATTTTCCTTTAAATATGTGGTAGTAAACTACACACAATATTCTGGCCATAAACACACCAGTAAACACCTGGGAGACCCAGGACCCCTCAGCTCCAGGAAGATGGACATTCAGGTGCTTCACTGCTACAGGCCTGAGGCCAACAAGCCTCCCACTTGGCCTCCCAGTAGCCACTACAGCTACTCTGACATTCAGCACAGGGTATTTCCCTCTCTGAGCAAAACATTACATCATCTGCTGTTAACTTTTGTGATCCGGATGACACTACGTCTTCCTTGATCTTTCACTGTGTATTCCTCAAATTTACAAATTTGCTCTGCCTGCCCTGTCTGGTTTTATCTAAGTTTCCCTCAAAGCAAAAAGAAAACAATGACAAGACTCTCTTGAAATGAATCAATTAGATCTCCATGGGTTCACTAAGTCAACAAGCCAGGAACAAACATGCAAAAACACCATCCTTCCACAGAATTCACAATATAATCACACTTAGTTCCTTAATACCAATTAAGGTTATTCCTAAAATGCCAGTTATATCATGCTGCCCTTTGTTCGCAACATGATCCAGCAACACACTGACAAGCCAATCACATCTGTTTCTGCCTGGCTTCAATATTCTCCATTCAATCTGACATCCTTCCCACAAACCCTTGCAGTCCAGGACATCAAGTTCACTGTGGCCACCCTACCCCACCCCCTCCTTGACTCCCCAGCTTTAGTCAACTTCTCCGCCTGGCACATTTCCTGACTATTCAGTGTCATCCCAAGTCTTCTGTCCTGGCTCTCTTAAAATTCTCATTCTTTGCCTCTCATTCTGGCACATTTTCACGTTGCTACATATAACTTCTATCAGTACATGTGCATTTAATATGTCCAACAACATAGAAAAAAGCACATTAAATAGATTGCTTCCTAATAAGAGAACTTTGGATACCGTACTGCTTATAATAGAAGTTCAAGTCCATCTAGAAAATAAAGATTTGTATTTTCAGATTTTAAGACCCAACACGACAATATACTTTAAGGAAAGATAATTTTCATTAGCCCTTTATAAAGTCAATGATCAAAAATCCTTATCTGTGTCCACAGACGTAAAATTACTCTAAGTATACAACAGTCAAGAATAGAGCAAATGGAGCTTTTTTTCCCCACTCCCTGAAGGTTTATCACTATGTTCTCAGGTTAGGAATTTCCATTTCCTTCCAGCCACCAAAACAGAAAACAAAGAATAGTGTGAGTGATTCAGTGGAGCCAGAAAGTCCTTGACTTTACAACACAAGCAAAGGATATCTATGTCTTAAGTAAATTAAGCTTTCCAAAGACATGATAGAACACATATAAAAATTTTGATGATCCACTTGGTGTGTCCACATGGTAACCAGGTAACTAATAAACAAGGTGTGACTGAATATTGCAATTCAGGGCCTCTTCAACAAAGGCATTTATGTATCAACAAAGTAAAATTCAACCAAATATCCTACTACACAATGTTAAGAAATCAATTTATATACTAGCTAACTAGTAGTAGTTAAGTAGTTCACTAGTTTCAGTTAATTAGTAATACATAACAAATAGTATTATATAATAACTAGTAATATAGTTAATACTGAAGAATCTACTTCCTCGATAAATTTCCATTTTGAAGGACTCCCCACATCTTCTTCAAACTCTAATTCCTGCTAAAAACTATTAAGCCCCCACTTTTTCCATTTTGAAGGACTCAACAGAACTTCTTCGAACTCTAATTCCTGTTAAAAAAACTATTAAGTCACTGGTTTTCCACCTTTGTACAGCTGAGAACAGGCACCTGTATGTGGGACGGTGGTTAAAACTACTGCCTTAAATGATGGCTCTCTGATACAGCCTCACAGTCAATGGGCCAAGTTCCAGTTCTGAGTTGAAGTAAACAATTAAAAGGGATTCTCATTTATAATATGGTTTAAGCTTCATCCCTGTTTCCCCTTAGAGCCAGGGAAAACCTCAATTGTTAGTTCTTCAATCATAGGTGGAATCTCTCACACCATTTCTAATAAATTTCTCAACAGCAAAGCAGAGATGCATACAAGCAACCATCAGTGAACCTAAACAATACGTAAGACCTCTGGTTTATAAAGTAACCTAGGTAGAATGGGTTTAACTAAATACTGTAAATAATCAAAGAGGGTCATTAATTTATTTTTCTAATTTATTTCTTATTATACCACTGCGAGATATATAATTACAAAACTGTTCATGATTGGGTTTCAGTCATACAGTGTTCCAGCACCCATCCCTCTACCAGTGCCCATTTCCCACCACCAATGTCCAAACATTTTTTAATTATGGTGAACAATAAAAGAGCAAAAAAAAGTTTCTAGATTAAGTGTTAAATAAAAGGTTAAATGGTAACTAACATCAGAAGTTCTCATAAGCTTCAGAAACTGTGCTATTTCAGAAAGGCTGTGGAGCAAAGAGCCAGACACCAGAGCTAAGAGCAGGGCTTTGTGAGACAGTTGGATTTTTCTATGAGAAGCTAGGCGGCTCCATAAATAACTGAGATTCAAAAGTTAACAAAAGTAAATCAAAGAATATTTTCTTATGTTTCTTTGGCTGCTTTCTAAAAAGGTTTAGAAAAAAATCAAAGGTTTCTTCTTATGTCTAAAAACGTAGGTTTGTTTTGTTTCTGTGTAAAACTGTTAAAATTATCTGGTCTAAACATTTGTAATTTAAAATAATTGGGGTAAAATTTGTAAAAAATAAATATAAAAGGGATGTATGTCTGTATTAATTGGCAGTTGTAGATACTTGAGTTCCATTTGTCTCTCCACCAGAAAGAAGCTTCCAGCCCCTACAAAAATGTAGAGATGTCCCCAGATTCCCTCCCCTCTCCCAGCCTGCCTCGATAGCACACACTTGACCTTCTCTCTCTCTCTCTCTCTCTCTCTCTCTCTCTCTCTCTCTCTCTCTCTCTCTCTCTCTCTCTCTCTGAGAAATTCTTCATGTGATACTCAGATAGCTGAAACTGCCAGTATTTTCAATAATTACCACTTCTTGTATTAAAACTATAATTGTAGGGCCGGAGTGATAATCCAGCAGGTAGGGCATTTGCCTTGCACGCGCCAGCCCATGCCAAACCGGGTTTGATCCCCGGCATCCCATATGGTTCCCGAGCACCGCCAGGAGTAATTCCTGAGTGCAGAGCCAGGAGAAACCCCTGAGCATTGCCGGGTGTGACCCAAAAAAGCAAAAAAAAAAAAAATTTAATTAAATAAAACTATAATTGAAATTATGCTAAAAATAAGAGTTAAATGTTATGACACCAATAGTTTCCTTGGAGATATATTTTGCAAAATAAACACTCTGGTGTACTGAGGGTGTGAAGATGTGACGAGGCAGCAGATGGGGATGTGTGAACCATTCTTGACTCTCTCAAGCATCCTGAAGAACGATGAATCAAAAGAAAAACATTCTTGGACCCTGAGCGGTAGCACAGTGGATAAGGGCATTAGCTTTGCTTGTGTCCAGCTTAGGTTAGATGCCGGCACCCCATAAGATCCCCTGAGTACCATCAGGAGTAACTCCTGAGTGAAGAGCCAAGAGCAAGCCTTGTGTACTGCCAAGTGTGGGCCCAAAATTAAAAAAAAAATAAAAAAAAAAAAAAAAGAAAACCATTCTTAAGAGTACAGTCTGTTTTGGGGGCTGGAGCGGTAGCCCAGCGGGTAGGGTGTTTGCCTTGCACGCAGCCGGCCTCTGCCGGCCTGGGTTCAATTCCCGGCATCCCATATGGTCCCCCGAGCACCGCCAGCAGTAATTCCTGAGTGCAGAGCCAGGAGTAGCCCCTGAGCATTGCTGGGTGTGACCCAAAAAGGAAAAAAAAAGAGTACAGTCTGTTAAAGACCAGCATACCCATACATCTGAAATACGAGAACACTAAAATCTAAGTACACTGTACTCACTTACAATTATAAGTTCCAATTAAGAAATGGTTTACTTTAAGCAAATGCAGTTTTATCTCTGATAAATATAAATCATTCATTTGTTTCTGGAGAAAAAGTTATATTTAAAAAGATCCTACCCCCAAAATTTTAAAGAAACAATGAGCACACAGAGACAGAACAAGGAGCTTAAGTATTCATTTAAAAACTCCACCAACATTCACTTTCCTCAGTCACTGTCTATGCCGAAATTATTCCCTGGGCACTGAGACTGAGTATATGCAATTTTACAACTGCATAAATTCCAACTTTCTAAATTACAGGGATGAACTAGGAAATAATTGAAACTACAAGGGAGAGAAAAGCAAGCACAGCCTCCCAGTCATGCGGAAGCCGCAGGCAGATCAGTGCCGTAGCACAAATAAATCAAACTCTGGGCCCCTTTCCTCAGTCACATTTACTTCCTGACTCTACCTGGCAGAGCTTTGCCAGGTGCAGCTCTACCAGGAAGAAACTGGCAAATGTCCCCTACTGGGTAATGAGCCAGGTGAAGCTCACGCAGCAACAGCGAACACAGAACCAAAAGTGGCCGGAAGTGAAGGGCTCCACTGTCCCTTTCTGAGGAGAGGAGTGGGCTTTGGAGAGGGTAGGGGAGAGTGAAAAGGACCTTGGGCCCTAAACTCAACCCATAAAATGGCAACAGAGAGGTGGCCAGGAAGGGAGGAAAGGGCGGGCAGGATTACCCTCAGGGTCCTAAAGCAATAAATCAAGCTAACACAATAGATGATGAATCCAGCGCAACTCTTCCCCCTCTGGGGCTGCTGACGTCATCCAGAGTCTCACAGATTCAGGGTACATGCTTTACCACTGAGCCTCAGCACTGGTCAAATTTCCTCTTTTGTTCAGTTGTCTTAGAAGAAGTTGGGGTTTGGGGCAACCCAAAACACCTCTGTCTGCAAGCAGTCTTACAGCTCCCCTTCCCCTCCCCTCCTGTCTCTTACTTGCCTTACTTGCCACGTGCTGGCAACCCCTGTAGCAGACATTCTTCGCACAGTTGATTTATTCCACGACAGCAGGACAGACTATTTTATTGAACGAAAAGTGAAGGGAAAAAATTCTGGGGAAAATCTGTATATTATATCGAGAAAAACAGAGCAAGACACTTGACGACACTGAGTCTAACGTTATCTCCTCCCTCACTTTTTCTTTCTCTAAATGTCTTTTGTTGGTGCTATTCTGGCTTTCTTTTACCTGGGCTTCCCCACTAAGGACTTCTTACAACTAAAGTTAAAACGGACCAAACACTGAATGCTTGCAGAATTATTCCCATTTTGTCTGCATGATTATAGTTTCATCTGTTCCCCTTTCCATCCCCATCAGTTTCTATTTCATCTCATAATCTCATTCTCTGGGTCACTTGTTCCTTAGCATTTATATTACATAATCCTGTCGTATTAAATTCTCTTCCTACCATATACCTACAGTTCACTGAGAATAAATAGGGTAAAGGCAATAACCGGTACCTGTTTCCCTGTTTCTTGCTGAACATGCTCAGTATTTCAAGTGAAGACTATAAGAAAATCAGTAAGAAATGTTTCTAGCAGTAAGAGTCCTTAATCCGAAACTCACAAACTTGTCTTATATTTTCCATTAATAGGATTATAACCAAAAGACCATCTACACCAAGTGTCCAGCATCCCACTTAGTGCAGCAACACGAGCTGACTCCTAGCAACGCTGCCGTTATCATCTGAGCCCAACACTGTAAGATCACATGAAGGCTGAATTTTCTCAGGTTACCCAACAGGAACACAAATCTTAACTGCTAGTTGGTCCCAAATATTTTAGGATAGTTAATTGTTTCTCTTTACTTCCAGTTAACACTGTAACTTCAAAACATAAAAGAAAAAGACTTTAAAGTATGCTCTCCCATATTTAAGCGCTGAATCAGAATTGCCCATGCACAATTTTTTAGGCCCAGAGCAGGACCTTGAATAATGTTCTTTTACCCCGTTTTTATTGTTACACTGAAGATGGGGGGCTTGGGAGGCTTTGAGGGGGTAAATCCCAGTCACATATGAACAAAACAGCATTACCTGATAAACTGTTTTTAATCTTTTTACTTAAAATCAGTTTTCAATAACCTATCCACAACACCGATGGAGGAATCACTGGACTAGGAAAGGTTACTTGAAACTAACCCTACAACAAAACAAACACGGATATAAGCAACTGAAGGGGAGTTAGCCAAGAATGCGGTCTAACTTTCCCACTTCCTAGAATAGCTCCTCGTTTACTAAGAGGTGCTTTTAAATTCTGACCTATGACAGATTTCAAGAAACAAATAAGGTAATTGGATTACAACTCTAATCAGTTGAATCATAAAATCTAATAGCTACTGTGCCTAAAATACACGTTTCAGATGCATGTAGTATGCATCTGAAATCTAAAATCTTTCTTTTTCCCCTTGAGGGGGTGCACATCCAGCTCAGGGGTCCCTTCGAGGTCTGGGCACAGGGATCATTCCTGGTGTTGTTCGGGGACCATATACAGCGCTGGGGATTGAATCTGGCTCTGTTCCACACATGTAAGGCAAGTGCCCTACCCACTGTACTATCTCTGTGGCCCCCAAGATACCGATTCTTGTTACCTGTCACTTGTCTTCCCATTGTTCACTGATTTGCTTAAGTGGATGCCAGCATCGTGTCCATTTGTTGGGAATGAGGTCCATTATTGTTATGTGACAAAACTAATTCCTAAATCTTTGAGATTCATCATCTTAGCAAGGAAAAAAAGTCACATGTCCTAGGTAAATAAGTATCTAAAAACCCTTGTTTAAGACCTGCAGACTACACATGAATAATGGCTATTAATATACTACGAAGGGTTGTTGGGAAAATCAAACTGTTTGACACATGCAGAGTGTACTAGACACAGTGAGAATAAGTCTGCTAGGCACTGGAATGAAGCCTAGGAGAGCATCAAGACAGTTATCAGATGGCTTAACTAGAAGGCTAACATTTTTAGCAAAAAAAGAGAGGTATTATGCGTAATAATCCAACTTCTGAGACATTCATAATGAATGGCCTGGTTCAACATGACTGACAAAGATTAGGTTTCCAATAAATTTCCGTGTAGTGTTAGCACTAAGTTCCTAAGGGGTCACAGGCATTTGTATTGCTATTATCTCTTCTATGTACTGCTACCAGTTGTGACATGATAATTAACTGGAACCAGAGCACCTACTGTCCAAAGTATCCAAAAATATCCAGAGTAATTTTTCTGGAGACAGCTACCACCAGTTACAAAAACTGGGCCAGAGAGCTCAAAGGCCCAAGCACATGCTCTGCATGCAAGGGCCCAGGTTCCAGTACCAGCATATTGTGATCCTCTGAGAAGTACCAGGAGCAACTCCCAGCTAGAGCTAGGATTAGTCCTGAACACTGCTGGGTGTTATCCCAAAGTCAAACAAGAGGGAAGCACAAACTTGTTGGCCTGTAACTGTCATGAGCAAATTGGTCTTTACTTCCCTCAGAAATGGGAAAATCCATTTGGAAATGTCAATTTCAAAGTTCCCCTCCCCAATCCTCATCTCAGCCCAACTCTGCACTGTAAACATTCCCCGATACTGCACCGAAGGGCATCTGCAAAAATGATACAAAATTCAGAAACAGCACCAGTGAAATGCCCGGACCCTTCACTAGCATTCTTAATCCATTTCCTTATCAAAGATCATAAAGCAGAGGGCTTACAATTTTATCTCTTGTTAATCTACCAGAGGTTCCAGCTCCCTGAGAGGTAAGAGAAACTCCCAACAGAAGTGACCTCCCAGTGGGGGAGTGGATAGCATGCCCTGTTGAAGAACATCCCAGAATTTTGGGAAAGCATTTGGTAGAAAATGGTGCAAGACAAAGGGCTAAATTGCCTGTCAGGTTAATTGCCTGTTAGGCATAATTCTGATATGCCCCTCAAAATAAAAATCACTTTTATAAGTACCAGAGGGACAGTACAGCAGGTAGAGCATTTGCCTTGCACATGGCCGATCCAGGTTTGATCCCCGGCATCCTAAATGGTTCCCGAGCACCACCAGGAATAATTCCTGAGTGCATAACCAGGAGTAAACCTTGGGCATTGCCGGGTGTGACCCAAAGAGCCAAAAAAAAATCACTTTTACAGAGAGTCATCAGATTTTATCACATTATCAGTATCACTTCAATAATACATGATTGCTTAAATGATATTTTTGTGAGAGAGCTTAGTCATATTTAAAATAATTGCTTCTGTGTAAGAAACAATAACAGACTTATAGTCAAATAACAGACTTAAAATATTACTTTTCAACTTTAACAGTGCCCCTAAAAGGACTGAATAGTTCAATGCAAAGTCCTAAAGAATCTTTGGCTAATATTTATAGAATGATTTCAGAGGAATTCAACAATTCCATTAAAGTATATAAAATCCTCATACACATATACTCATATGAATTTAGATAGATGTGCATACAAATAATTTGTATAGATGTACATACAAATAATTTGCATGCAGGAGTACTTGGGGGAATTTATTTCAGATTCTCAAAGCAATCCACCACACACAAATAAATAATGATTCAAGAGCCACGAATATTAAGTGCTACGTTGCAAAACAGAAATACCAGCACCCTGGCCCATAACTATTGAAAGTAAAATGCGTCTAGATTTCTGTCCCTCAACCTCATTTCTATCTTCACCTTATGCTCTGCACTGATACTAAGTCTTATACCAGAACTGGGTTTTAATCTTAAGAGATTAAAAAAAAACCTTCCTGAGAACTGCAGCTTTTCCATGCTTTACCATATAAATATTTACATATGTTAAACTGCTGCGCTTTTTCAGAGTACAATAATAACAGGTTTTACTATTGTCACAGAATGCCCTGCAATCACCAAGTTCTTATCTTCCCACCTCCATCATTACCCATAGACCACACACCAAATAATTACAGATGCCTAAAACGCATGAGAAATACTAGAATTTAAACTATCAGTTGATATTGCAAAGCTGTGCTTCCAAGTTATACATTACTGCACAGTAAGTTGAAAGTATGCAAAACCATTGTCGGATGGGATAGAAATCTAACTGACCTTCATGAGATGCTGGTTTATCCATTTTGTAAACGTTTTCTTTTGAACTTTGTCCCGTTCATCTGAAGGGAAGAGAAAAGACACAAATATAGTTGGTGAAAACCTTTGAATAGGAAACTTTGATTGTGATTATGCATATAAACAAAAATAAGGTATACAAAATACAGTTTGAACATTCCAGTTTAATTTTAACAACTTTAGACTTCAATAAACAGCTGTTTGTCAGATGGTCTCTTCCCAGTATTGTATGTACCTTTATTGCCACGTTAGACAAATTCCTCTGTGCATTCTGTTGCAAAAACCCATCACCACTGCCCCCGCCACCAGGAAACTGTTTAACCTAAGCTGAGTATACTAGCTTCTGATAAGCCCTTGCACTGAACGTCACAAAAACTCGTGAGCATCATATCACATTCCGTTTGGCCATCATAAGCATAAGGGCCGTAGGTAATTTCACTCCCATATTATGTAACAGGAAACCAAGAAAGGCAGAGGTTGAAGATTTGTCCTTGACTGTTTAACTAAAACTGTCAGTTATGTGTTTGTATTTTCTTGGTAGAGGAGGTACCACAACCACTTCTAAACTAGGTCCAGAGGACCATGTGGTGCCAGGGATGAAACCTGGAGCTCCAGCTAGCGAAACATGCCCTCCGATTTTTTTTTTTGGGCCACATCCGGCAATGCTCAGGGTTACTCCTGGCTCTGTACTCAGGAATTACTCCTGGCGGTGCTGGGGGACCATATGGGATGCCGGGGAATCGAACCCGGGTCGGCTGCGTGCAAGGCAAACGCCCTACCCTGCTGTGCTATCACTCCGCCCCAGACATCCAATATTTTTTTAATAAGACTTAGAGTCCAGTCCTTTAGCTTGAAAAGAATCCTGGTTTTATTCCTAATCATGCAGCTTCTCTACTAGACTCCCTATTTTGAATTACCTAATAAACAAAAATGCCCCAATTGGATTCTAGCTATACTGTATGTGTATTCTGCCCTGATTACAATAAACCGTATGGGAAGACATCCTAAGATTTGTTTTCCTCACAAGAGCATAGAACTATCTTCTTATTTTCACAGACAGGAACCACTCCAACACACCTCCCTTGGGGACTAGAGGTATAGCAGAGGGCTGAGAGCTGCGGGCTTGCAAGTTCAAATTCCTGGAGTCCCACAAGCAAAAAAATTACAGCCCAGCAACTCGGCTGTTTGAGCCCCAAACCTACACTGCAGATCTTCAGTCTCGGGAGTCACAAGTCATGTCTGGTAGCAGCACAGTCAGGAATGTGTGAATACCACAAAAAAGGGCGTAACCCCTGGTGAGCACCATGGCTCTAACAAAATACAAAGTGCCTTGGCCGAGCGTGTGTGCAGCACCCAGTCATCACAACAACAACGACAACTGCAGCAACAATAGTGAAGGAAGCTGGCAGGAATTCTAAATTTAATTTTTTTATTTAATTGAACCACCTTGAGTTCAAATTTACAAAGATACTTAAGTTTGTGTTGGACATAGCGAACACCAGTGCCTTCAACAGCATCCCCCTACCCTCCACCAATGGTGATATTTTCCCCCCCTGGCCTACCTCTGTGGCAGGCACTTTTCCCTTCCACCATTGGCCTCCCTGTTCCCTTCCTTAACTTAGGACCCTCACACCTCAGTGGGTGCTTCCTACCAAAGACCAATTCTCCCGTTTTTTTTGCTTCTACTGCATTTGGGCATTTGACGTTCCCCACAAAGTTTCTTTATATCCTACATGGGAGAAAAAACGCAGTATTTTTAAGTATCTTGTTCTTTACTCTTTCATTGGTTTTAAATTCAACATTTCTCTGTAAGACAGAATTTTAAAATGGCAACAGGTTATCTTCTCTATAATCATTAATATACCTACCACTCCTTTGTTCTAATTGGGGCATAATCAATATTTAAAATTATATTCATTGCAAGTATACGATAGCATTATGTTGCATATTTGCAATGAACAAAATTGACAATGGTATATATTGTGGACCAATCCTCACAACAAGTAGAGTTAACACACTTATATATTTACATTTTTTGACTCGTAATAGACTTTTAAAGATGAAATGAACCCTCTTAGCAACTCTCAAACATACAATATACCATTCTTTTTTATTTATTATTTTTTTTTTTGCCTTTTTTGGGTCACACCCGCAATGCTCAGGGGCTACTCCTGGCTCTGCACTCAGGAATTACTCCTGGCGGTGCTCGGGGGGACCATATGGGATGCCGGGGATTGAACCCAGGCCAGCAGAGGCCGGCTGTGTGCAAGGCAAACACGCTACAGGCTGGACTATCGCTCCGGCCCTTTTTTTTTTTTATTTTTTTTTTCACAATATACCATTCTTAACTAGATTTTCAACTACAGTCACCATACAATAGCCTCAAAATGCATTTATTTCATAACTGAATGTTCACCTCTTTTGACCTTCATAATTCATATAAGCCCTCAAAGACTTCTAGGATTTCAGAACAGAGGAAAGGCTTCTAGGATTTAAGGAAGTATCTAAATTTGAAAAAGATGTTTTGGCAGGGGGATTAATATTCAGTGCTATGGTAATGGATAAATAATTTAATACAGCAATCCAACAGTTTGTATAGATTCCATCCTTTACAAAGCTACTCAATGATGGCATACTGCTTGGAATTTTCCTACCTAAAATGGTAGGGGAAGGGTCTAAGAACCTGGTTTGCATCCCTTTTCTTTTTGAGGGTGACAGGGATAGAACCCAGAGACACATGGCAAATGCCAATCACCCACTATGGCCTCCTACTTTTCATCTTATAAGTATTTCTTCTTCTGAGTGCCTCACTGAGACCCTATTTCCTAGAATCACCAGAAAATCTCCTAAATGCAATCAGTCACCACATTCTTCCCCTAACAGAGTCCTCTCCAGTGCACCAGGACTTTTCCTTTTGGATTAAAGTAGGCAAAGGACTGTAGAAGCAGAATAAGATGATAGAAATTGCTAAATATGACCATTAAGTGTTCCGTTCCAAATTTATGTTAGAATTGTTTACTATGTCCATTTTCTATGCAAAATCCTGAGGGATTTTGCATGACAATCAATACTACCATTCACAAAGTATTTCTTCTGCTGGCCATGTTGTAGCATAATGTACATATCACTACTCTATTTCTATCTTATAGAAGATTGTATAATTCTTTCATGTCATCAAAATGAAATTCCATGACATGAATGTTTCAAAAGGAACAATCCAACTCAGAATAGCAATTAATTACCACTTACACACAGTGTATCTCACAAAGCAATAACAGCATCTTAGCTATCTTTTTGCCTGAAGTGTTGAAGATGAATCTAAAGTTCTACTTAGTATATAAAGTAAAAAGAAGAAAATCCATCTACTAGTCTTTACTGACAAAATCTCTCCTTCTTTCATTTACTACCTGGTCGCACAATCAGAACTTCTGAAGAACCCTCTGCCATAGCAACCATAGAACAACACACTGAGAAGACAGAGCACTGCCTTGCTCTCTGGAGTGCACTATCCAGGAAGGGTTCCTGCCATGAAGGTAAGTGAGGTAAAGTATGCCAACCACGCAAAAGATGTGGCACTCACCATGAAGGTAAGCAGGAAGAAAAGAAAGACCAGTCTTATTCAAGAGATTCAGATGAGTCTAAAAGAGAGAGAAAGAGCCGAGCAGACCAGCAAGACAGAAGGGAGATTTGTGCAGACATGGAGGGGGAGGGAGGGAGGGAGGGAGGGAGGGAGGGGAGGGAGGGAGGGAGGGGAGGGAGGGAGGGAGGGAGGGAGGAGGGAGGGAGGGAGGAGGAGGAAGGGAGGAAGGGAGGAAGGGAGGAAGGGAGGAAGGGAGGAAGGGAGGAAGGGAGGAAGGGAGGAAGGAAGGAAGGAAGGAAGGAAGGAAGGAAGGAAGGAAGGAAGGAAGGAAGGAAGGAAGGAAGGAAGGAAGGAAGGAAGGAAGGAAGGAAGGAAGGAAGGAAGGAAGGAAGGAAGGAAGGAAGGAAGGAAGGAAGGAAGGAAGGAAGGAAGGAAGGAAGGAAGGAAGGAGGAAGGAAGGAAGGAAGGAAGGAAGAAGAACCCCTGTGGTTCTGTGGTTAAAAAAAGGAACCTTCCCCAGCAATACCACCTCTTGGTATCTATTCCCAAAACACAAAAGCATTCAAAAGGGTAGACGCACACCAATATTCATTTCAGCACTTAATACAATAGCAAATATATATATAGAAATGATGCAAATGCCCAACTATAGATGAATGGATTAATAAATTGTGCAATGGAATACTATGCATCTGAAAAAGAACAAAAGCATGTAATTTGCCACACTGATGGAGCCAGAGGATATTATGCTGAGTGCAATCAGTCAGAAAAAAAGAAACAAGTATAGAATGATTTCTCTCATATGTGGAAACTTGAAGATCTACATCAAGGTAGCAACAAAGGGCCAAAGGCAACACAATGAGAGAACTGATCCACAAACTGAGTTTGGGAGGAGGGTTCTCAAGAGAGGAGCACTGGAATCCTTGGGGAGTGGAGGTGGGTACATTGGTGATGAGTGTGGTGTTGATACTGTGTACATGGGAAATCAGCAATGGCAAATGTAAATCATAGAACTTCAATTAATTAAAATTTTAAATAATTAAAATTGGGGCTGGAGTGAAAGTGTAGCACGGAGGGTGTTTGCCTTGCATAAGGACACCCCGAATTCAATCCACAGCATCTCATATGGTGTTCTGAGTCCCTCCAGGAGAAATTCCTGAGTGCAAAGCCAGGAGAAAGCCCTGAGCATTGCTATGTGTGACACAAAAAAGAAAAAAAAATTAATTACAATTAAAAAGAAAACCCCAACTTACTGACTTTTTTAAAGCACCCACATACTGTGATTCCCTCCAGATTTTTTCCCATTCAAGTGTGTCATTTTTCAAATGAAAGAGTTGAACACATTTCAGTCACAGATGAGGCATGCTGGGGAATCTGGCCCCTGCCCTGTGATGTGAACTTTGTACAAGTGAATTCAAACAATAGAAACACTGTGCTGGAGTCTAGTAGTCATATCACATTTCAGCAGTGTTTTCTAAATTGCTAAAGAAAAAGCATTGGCAGAACTAAGTTCCTAGGTGATGTTCATATTATTCCCACCTTAGGACCAATCACAATAAATCAGGACCTAGTAAACTGTCCAGATAAAAAAATATTTACAGATTCTGATAGTTCAAGAGCAGACGATATCCTTATCAAGTTACAAAACATGAGATGAAGATATTCCTTTGTCTCTTCTGCAAAACTGTAGTGATTCATTGAATCATATTAGTGCTAATGAGAGTATCAGTCCCACTAAACTGAAAATATCAAATGCAGCATATAGACTACTCTCCTACAAAATGGTTAGTGGAATACATTTATTTTCCAAATCAATAGTTCCTGTATCTTAAGAAACATGAAGTAGTACATGTATTCTGAAGACCAATCATTTATTAGCCAATTTCTTACCTATGTGATTCATATCAAGAAAGTTGATTTGCTGCAGAATGGGAAAGAATATTCACCCAATACCCATCTGATAAGGGGTTAATATCCAGGATCTATCAGGCACTGGTACAACTGTATAAGAAAAAAACAGCCAACCCCATTAAAAAAATGGGGAGAAGAGATGAACAAAAACTTTGACAAGGAAGAAATTCAAATGGCCAAAAAACATATGAAAAATGCTCATCATCTCTAATCATCAGAGAGATGCAAATCAAAACAACAATGAGATACCACCTCACACCACAGAGACTGGCCCATATCCAAAAGGGTAAAAACAACAAGTGCTGGCGTGGATGCGGGAAAAGGGGACTCTCATACATTGTTGGTGGGAATGTCGACTTATACAACCTTTCTGGGAAACAATATGGACATTCCTCCAAAGACTAGAAATTGAACTCCCATTTGACCCAGTCATACCACTCCTGGGAATATACCCTGGGAAGTAAAAAAAAACACAGCGGAAACACCATCCGCCTTTTTATTTTCATAGCAGCACTATTCACAATAGCCAGAACCTGGAAACAACCAGTATGCCCGAGAACTGAAGACTGGTTAAAGAAACTTTGGTACATCTGCACAATGGAATACTATGCAGCTGTTAGGAAAAATAAAGTTATGAAATTTGCCTATAAATGGATGGACATGGAAAGGATCATGTTGAGTGAAATTAGTCAGAAGGAAAGAGAATGACTGCATTTTTTTTATGACATAAATACATACATACATATATATATGCACATATTATGATACCAAAATCCAATGTCAGGCAAAACGGGGGATCAGGAGGTCTTACCAAAAGTGTAAATTACCACAAACGTGTGGGAGTCAGAGGTTAGGTAAGACAGAGAAGGGAACATGTGCGAATAAATATCGAAAGGGCTAATACCAACCTAGAACTGAGCATTAATTACAGGCAAAAAATGCACATGATGGCCTCTAAGTGTATGTATTGCAATCCACTTTGTGTAAGAGAAGGAAAAGAGAAAGAGGGAGAGAGAAAAGAGATAAAGAACCTGCCATGGAGGAAGACTATGGGAGGGGAAGGGAATTAGGGACATTGGTGGTGGGAAATGGGCACTGGTGGAGGGCGGGGTGCTAGAACACTATGTGACCAAAACCTCCAAACATGAACAACGTTGTAATTGTATATCTCACAGTGGTATAATAAAATTCACTGTATCACTGTCTTCCCGTTCATCATCGATTTGCTCGAGCGGGCACCAGTAACCATACATCCTGTCTCATGCAAGTAGAGCCCAAGGGCACCTGCTTTGTTCCAGGAATATAAAGAGCCTCAAACCATTCCATCAGGTATAATAAAATTTAAAAAAAAGAAAGTTGATTTGACCTAGCAATTTAGCTCCAAGTATAAAAGAGGTATTCAACTAAATATTTCCAGTACAAAAAAGCTGTTCTGGTCCTCAGGTTTTGTTGGAAGATTGTTGCTAGTGGCCCAAATGTACTCCTGAGCCTGTAAGGTTGGTGCTAACTTTGGCAGGCATTATTGAGGAAATATTTGGGGACTACGGACACAACTGGAATACACAGCACAAGTAGGTGGCAGTGCCACCTCTTTTTAAACTCAGCAAGTCTTCATTAGTCCCACTGGTATCAACCACAGCAAAATTTTTTTTCGTACTGAAAGAATTAGGATAAATTGTGTAAAGCAAAAATCACTATAGATTCTAAGGTCTCAAATTTTCTTCAGGGAAGTAATGTAGAATCAGAGAGCAACGAAGTCTGCAAAGACTGTGATTTACCACTTTCCATACACATTATTTCAAAAGGGAGTATTCCAGATTACACCATGTAATTTTCCAATTATAAGTCTCATAACAGACCTTTTATTTCATTCCAGTGAGGGACATCTTACACTGAAATTTGTGTTTAGGATAAAGTTGCTATGACAACAAGAAGCCAAAAAAAATTTCGGTGACTTTAACTTGTTCTATTGATTTAACAGACAATGCAGTTACTTTTCTGAATGGAATTTTACTACATTGCTTACTTAAAAAATTATTTCATTTACACAATAAGGTTTAAGAAAAGCAGACAATTATGACCAATTTTTTAAAGTGACTGGAAAATATATAAGCCAACGGATAAAAGAGCAACAAACTTTGGAAGAGGAGATACACGCAGTGTACCAAGAAAAGAGTAACACACCTACAGTGACAGGTTTTCAATAAAATCCAGAGTTAAGCACACTCAAGTATCACAGGCAATAAATATTAAGGTTACTTAAAAACACATCCTATGCACAGTAATAAAGGGTAAGTGTTCCCCAGGGAGCCTCAGAGAACATCCAAGTATCTGTTGAGACTTCTAAAGGTGTCCGGCAGCCTGCTAAGCTCCCTCCACGTAAACCAACACAGACTGTGCACCTTTCCCTCTCTCAGTTCTGAAAATAAGTGAGATCACAGACAACACTACTAACCCATACAGCACATCAGCGCCAGCAGCTTTGCGTTCCATTCTTGATCATTTTTCAGGAGCTGCCCCATCATTCTGCGGGGCAAATCCAATAGCTTCCTAAATCTGCACACACACGCCGGTGTGTCAGACTGCAGTTAACTTTCTACGTAAAAAAGGAAAACACTGACTAGACACTCCCCACTTGCAAGTGGAAAACTTGTCAACTCCCCTTTTAAGCAAACATTAGCAAAGTCAGCCTCCTTCACTACTTGGTTGGGGATATGAACAGCTATTACCGAAAGGAAAGTACATTATCTGTTCATCTCTTCATCAGTTTATATGGAGTCATTTTTTAAAAAGAGCTTTTATCGGCTATACTCTTCCCCCTCTACACCCCCACCCACCCCTGCAAGGAGCAAACAAATAGGATATAGAACCAGCTCTACACATTTTCTCACCTAACACCCCAGGCAGAACACCCCAGGGGTGGGGGCGGGAATCTAGCCTAACTTGTTAAACGCATCCTTGATTTTCTTGCTACAAAGGTTCAGGCATAAGGCACCGTCCTCACACCCTTCAGGTAGAATGCCACTATCAACAATTTATTAATGAACAATTCACAGACTGTCTCTTGAGTTGGATGTCACTGTCCTCTCTTAAAAAAAAAAAACAAAAACAAGGTTGGAGTGATTAAGAATATCGTCTAATACTTCACAAACAAAATAGGATCTTAAGTCTGATTCCAAATCTACTTCTTTTCTTTTATGTCATTAAACAACAGAACAGGGAATCTCCATTTCTGACATCTTCATTTCAGAGCTTCATAAAGAAAAAAAAAAAGTCAAGAAGTTAAAGTTCTTGTTCTAAAGAAACAACAGTCCAAGTAGCTCCTACCTTTGACTGAAGCATTAGGCAGACACGTACAAACAGTAATTAATTATGCAGGGGCCGGAGCAGGTAGAGAGCATTTGCCCTTGCATGCAGCCGGACCCAGGTTCAATCCCCAGCATCCAATATGGTCCCCTGAGCACCGCCAGAAATAATTCCCTGAGTGCAGAGCCAGGAATAACCCCTCAACAATTCCAGGTGTAACCCAAAAAAGCAAATAAAATAAAATAAAATAACTACATATACAAATGTGTACAAACAAAAAATAATATACATGTACAATAGACATGCACAAACAATAATTACATATAAAAATGTGTACAAACAAAAACAATATACATGTACAATAGACATGTACAAACAATAATTCCATAACAACATACAAAGAATGGCCATTCTTCACTCTCAGGAGAACCACAAAGTTATCACGAGAAAGGAAAAAAAACACAGACTAACAGTTGCTAGTACCCTTTGAAACCTACTAGCAACTTGAGTACAGAAAACCCCAGCTGGATCCATGGTGACCCTTATGGCTCCCCCCAGGACCACCAGGAGTGATCTTTGAGCCACCTACAAGGTTTGGCTTCAAACAAAAACAAAACCAAGTAAAAATGACAAATCACATAAAAGGTGATTTTAGCCACATTCTAAATATAAGTGAAAAAAGTCTAACAAAACTTCTGCCATAAAGTTCATAGTATCCAAATAGCAAGCAACTCTTCGCTTCCTTTCTCTCCTTTCCCAGCTCTCTTTGTTTTAGGTCCCCTGACTTGCCTAAAGAAAAAGTCTGAGCCTATTCCCAGTTTGGACCAATTATAGTAATAAGAGTAGACACATAGGATGCACTTAATATATGCCGAATGTTTTATTTCAGTTAAATTTGCATAACATAGATACGCTTATATTATTATTCCAACAACTTTATGTGATTAAACCCATTTACAGAAAAAAAGAAAATGAAGTACTGAGCGTTCAATAACTTACTACTAAAGACAGAAAATAGGTTGGAGCACACTGAAAAAGTACGCTGAAAATAATAGTGGGAAAATGATAATGCCAATGTTTTCTATGGAGTCATATGCAAATGTAGGCAAGGATACATTTCTGTGCTTATCAGTAAGGATCAGGAATACATTTTTAAATATTAGGAAAAACTTTATTGTCATGCTCACTCTTTTGAGTGTTCCTGTACTGATTCTAGAATGCATAACATTCCTTAATAAATTTTTCCTATTCTTTACAGAAACTAAAATTAAAAAAGGAAATGAATAGAAACTGCTGCAACTGTATAAGGGAAAGCTTTAAACAGTGGAAAAGGTGGTAATCTAGTCAGTTTTTCCAGCACTGCCTGCAACTAGTTCCATAGTGCAACACAGTCAAAATAAAATAGCAAGGGGAGAGCTACATCTTCTGTTATTAATAAGAAAGAAAACTGAACTAGTTGAGATTATGGAAAAGACTGCTCCTGAAACTACAGGCACTGTGTACTGGTGACATACCAGGTTGCTAAGGTGAGATAGAATCAGACCAGCTGCTTACTACCACCCCCAGCCACACCACCTCACCCAACACCAATCACCTGCAGCTCTCTCCACCTCAACCCAGCAACAATTTCCTGGTCAACCTGACACAGCCCTCACCGAGACCTCATTCAGCATCACTGTATGGCAAGAAGTTATAAGTGAAATAGGTAAAAGAAGTCTCCACACTCATTGTAGTTGAAAAATCTTACCAAACATCACCTGCATTCATTTATGGGACGTAAATAAATACCAGTGCTCTATTAACTGTTAAAAATGGTAACACCAGATTAGAACTGATCATTGAATGTAGGCAAAGGGATAAACATGATAACCCCTAAATGTATGTATGTATGTATGTATGGCAATAAGAGAGGGATGGAGAGACAGAGACAGAGAGACAGAGAGAGAAGAAAAAGTGGCAGGCTGGGGAAGGGGGGTATTTGGGGACACTGGTGTTGGGAAATGGGCACTGGTGGAGGGATGGGGGCTGGAACACCGTATGACTGAAACCCAAACCCAAACCTTTTCCCACTGTGCATGGAAAGTAAACTTATTATCATGAAGACTCCACCAATGCATTATGCATTAAAATCATTCATCAGTAAGAGAGAAATGGAAAGAAATAAAGAACCTGCCATGGAGGAGGGCTGGGGGAGGGGGAGGGAACCGGGGACGTTGGTGGTGGGAGATGGGCACTGGTGGCGGGATGGGTGCTGGAACACTGTATGACCAAAACCCAAATATGAACTTTTTAATTGTATAATTGTATATCTTTGTAATTGTAAAAATAAAAAAAATTTAAAAAAAAATAAAAAATAAATAAAATCATCATTGAAAGAATGTGTACAAAACATTTAAGGACTTCACAGTGAAAGACCGACAGTTACTTCCCAATAAAATCTTAGCTCAGTCACTACTGCAGAGTCCCATCTACCTGCAAGCCTATGGCTGACGTCAAATGAAAAGAGATCAGCCTCTGCTGTGTTGTTCTGCCTGGGCTAGGATGACTTCTGGCAACTGCGGATTCTCACACCCTCTATGATGCAAGGAAGCACTTTAAGGCTGGTTGAGGGAGGCTCTCCTTTCATTTTCATCACTCAACTCATGACCTAAACAGAATTCCTCCTCTTCCATAAGAACTGACAGCACAAGGGGATGAAAAGATAGTACAGCAAGGAAGGCACCAGCCTTGTAGAACATTCGGGAATGGCCCAGAAACAAAAACATAGATAACAAAACAAAGATACAAAGTAAACAAAAAGTAACTGATAGCATAAAAAGATACTAGAGATTGTCTATGTCTATTTCTTTTTTTGCTTTGTTTTTCTTTTTGGGTTACACCCAGCAATGCTCAGAGTTACTCCTGGCTCTGTTCTCAGGAATTACTCCTGGCTGTGCTCAGGGTACCATGTAGGTTGGGGCGGGGGTCAAACCTGGGTCGTGTGTGCAAGGTAAATGCCATACCCACCGGACTCCAGCTCTGATTGTCCATTTCTTACAACTGACTTTAAAAATATAAATTCCGACACTGGTGATCTTTTTAGCTTTCTTCATAACTATTATTTGTTAGGGTTTAACTCTAAATAAAATTCAGTGTTTCAGCAGCAGCTTTTTTTTCTTGTCCAAAGAAAAATCAGTATCTAACTTCCATGCCAGAAATTAGGTATGATTAAAAAAGCAAAGCAGTCTTTCATTTATTTATATTTGGGTTGGAAGGACCATACCAGTGGTCAGGGTTTACTCCTCCTGACTCTGAGCTCAGGGGTCACTCCAGGTGGTGATTGCGGGACCACATTCTGGAGTAAGCCACATACAAAGAAAACTCCTTATCCACTTATCTTTTCTTTTTCTTTTCTTTTGATTTTCTTTTTTTTTTTTTTTGGGGCACACATGGCAGATGCTCAGAAATTACTCCTGGCTCTGCACTCAGGAATTACTCCTGGTGGTGCTCGTAGGACCATATGGGATGCTGGGGATCCAACTCAGCTAGGCTCCGTGCAAGGCAAATTGTCAGGCAAACTGCCCTACCCACTGTACTATCGCTTTGACCCCAATCCACTTGTCTATCTTTCGAGCCCCTAGAAGCAACACTTTAATATAAGTTACTGCCAAGGGACGAGGCTCAGCGGTATAGCACCTGGCTCCTGAAGCCCTAGATTCAACTCCTACACCAAGGAAAAAGTTTACCTTACACTTTAAGAAAAAGAAAAAAAAACTTCAATTTTTCTGCCAAGGAAATGAAGAGAGCTGAAATATGAAAAGGGATTTCCTGGCTGGAAATACAATGCAACAGGTCAAACATGTGCTTTTCATGCAGCTGACCCAAGTTCAGTCATGAAATTATCTAGTCCTCCAAGCACAGCGCAAGGAGTAGCCCTGAAGCACTGCTAAGAGTGGGCCAAGAACAAAAGAAAAAGATATTTCAATATAAACATAGAATTGCCGTTGCATCAAACACAGAGCTACAACATGGTCTTCAAATGTATGTGACTTGGCAGAACATGAAGAAACAGGGGCTGAAGCAATAGCACAGCGGGCAGGGCGTTTGCCTTGCATGTGGCCAACCCAGGTTTGATCCCCAGCATCCCATATGGTCCCCTGAGCTCCTCCAGCAGTAATTCTTGAGCGAAGAATCAGGAGTAACCCTTGAGCAATACCAGGTGTGACCCAAAAAAGCGAAGAAACATACAATATTAAAAGAAAGAATAAGAAAATTTTTAATACATAAGATCAGCAAGAAGAAATATGTAAAATTAAAAGTTTTAAATATCTATTTAGTAATTTTATAGTACAGCAGTTTAGGTGCTTGACTGGCAAGTGGCCAACAGTTTAGGTGCTGAGGTTCTATCCCCACCACCTCATATGTTCCTGAGTACTCGGAGTTGTGATTCCTGAGCACAGAGCCAAGACTCAGCTTAGAGCACTACTGCCAGGTATGACCCCCAAAAAAGAATTAACAAAGTCTGGCTAAGAATGTTTCCAAACAAGTTACAAGGTCCAGAAATGTGGTCCCAAATGGTAAAGCATTTTTTTGTTTGTTTTGGGGCCGCATGAGGTGCTGTTCGGGGTTTACTCCTGATTCTGCACTCGGATCATTCCTAGTGCGCTCAGGGGATGATGTGGAATGCCAGGGGTTAAATCCAGCTTGGCTATTTGCAAGGCAAGTGCCCTATCAGCTATACTGTTAAGCATGGCGCTGAGTTTGATTTGCAGTACCACATGGTGCCTCAAACTCCTCACTAGATGTGAATTCCACAACAATAGCAAAGAGAGAAAGTTACAAAACCCAAAAAAAAAAAAAAAAAACCCTCAGCATTTAGTGGCTTACCCATTGTTTTCCTTGTTGGGATTTCTATCACAGCTGACAGTGCTGGGCACTTTGAGTTTGGTGCTCAGGGATCACTCCCAGTGATGCTGGGGAACCACACAGTGGCCACGGGACCTAAGCTAGTGCTCCCTGAATGCAAGGCATGTGCCATTCCAGCCCCTTGAGCGCCCTCCCCAGGCCAAGACTGACAATGTGTGGTGCATATGCAGACTGAACCCATGTGCTCTCACGTGGCCGAGCACATGTGATGTCGAGCACATGTGGTGTCCACATCTCCCCTCTTGAGATGAGTACCCTCTCTCTCTCTCTCTCTCTCTCTCTCTTTCTCTCCTCCTTCCCCATCCTAAAGCCTCCATAATAAAATCTGTTTAACTTCAAAAAAAAGACTGATATAGGTGCTAAACAATTTTTTTCAGTAACAGAAAGATTAATATACATTCTGCATATAACACACCAAGAACATTCAAAACAGAGGAATTAATGTTTTTACTCTAAGCTCTTCCCACAGCTAATAATAATGTGAGTATGCAAAGCAGAAATACAGATGGATATTTGGAATATGGCAAAGGCTCAACCACCCTTCTAAACAGGAAATGCAAAGAAAGCAAATGGTTTATAGTAGCAGAAATTTGTGAAAAGGATGTGGGTGAGGGGAAATGGAATAAGGAGGGCGAGAGGGTGAGCAAGAGGCTGGGAGAGGAGGAGAAGAACCAACTTGTGACTTTTCAGAGAATGATTACCCAGATGGTCGGGATGATGAGGCCGGATCACGTCTCTGAAAGGAGAATCAATACAGGCAGAAGTTGCCTGTCTTCAATATATCCCTGTTGGAAGTTCAACTGCCACAGAGCAAAAAGCAATAGGCTTTGCATTCACTTGTCATGAATTCACAAAAAGTGAAGACAAGACTGCTCTAAGATGAGGCTTAAACAGTGAAGAACAATAGATGCTGCAAATCTCTCCCCACAGATGCTTTACTGTCTCCTCCCCCAAATCAATGACCATATTCTCTGCTTTCCTGCCCGTGCAGTGTCTGTGCAGCTGACAGTCAAGAGCATATTGGCTAGCAGCAGCAAGGTACTGAGTTCTGCTCTAAGAGGAATTAATCGGCATCTGTTCTTTCACTGGCCAAAAGTTAAATATGAAACTCTGAGCTAGAATCTGCTTTTAATCCAACTCAGCATTCTGAAACTAGGTGAACAAAGAAACCAAAAAACCTTCTAATTTTAGTGAACTACATTTAAATATGCTATAAGTTGTTGCTCAGAGATGCTGGTAAGAAGAGAAAGTTTCTGCAATTCAAATGCTATACTAACTTAAAGATACTCAGAGTGTTGACTGTTGTTCCATCTTCCATCTTAGCCTTTCCATCTAGATTCAGAATATATACACAGGTTCAATCCTGGAACTTCATGGCCCGGAGCTCCACCAAGAGAGCACAACATCAAAAAGAGCTCCCCAGCACCACTGGGTACAGCACCAAAACTGAAATAAAATAAGAATAAAACTCAGAGACCCTAAGAAAGCTCCAACCACAGAAAAGTCCTATAATGGGGCCAGAGAGATACTACAGTGATTAAAACACTTGTCTTGCACATGGCACATACTAGTTCCATCCCCCCAAACTCCCAAATACTGCCAGGAGTAACACCTGAGCACAGAGCCAGGAGTAAGCCCTGGGCACTGCTGGGTGTGGCCCAAAAACAAACAAAAAATACACCAGAAGGTCTTGCAAGTCTGACGAAAGAAGAAAATAGCCTCAACAATAATGGCACCAGCACAGGGAGCGACACAGCCACACGCACCAGCAGCACCCACATGCTCAAGTGAAGTCTCAGCCCCTCTGCCATCTGGGATCCCCAGCCTGACTGCAGGTGTGTGATCTTCGCAGACTGTGGCCAAGCACAATGACAAAGCATCAGACACAGCAACCAAGTATGTGACCCTTGGTCATCACATCAATGACAGAAAGGTAGGGAAGAAGATGATAAAAATATTGTTTTGTAAAATTGATGACAAATTCAAGAGTATTTTCACACTATTTACATGTAGGATGAATCCACCTTGTTAAGCAGCTTAGACAATCTAAGGTTTTAGTCTTCAGTACCGAGAGCTAGGGAGGTGGCCCAGTGGCAGAGCATATACCTAACATGCAGGAGTCACGGACTGGAGCCCCAGCCCTACATTATATACACATATATGCTGTGTAAGTGACACCCAAGTTACTATGTACGCACTAAAAGTCCCATACCAATCCCACAACTGTACTGATGAATCATGATCTTTATTTGATTAATTAAAAATAAATCTCATATAACTCATCTAGCCCAAGGAAATAAAGTTTGAAAATTGACCTGGATTTTCTAATTCAATTTCTACTTTCTACTTCAAAAGAAAAAGATACCAGAGTCAATTAAGCCTGATACTGCCCCAAATCAAGAAAACAGGAAGGAACATAAGAAAAACAGATACTTAGGACCATGAGGATATGCTTTAATCACAGACCACCTTCCTTCGACAAGTGGAGTGTGAGTTCAACGCACCTCCCCAAATGCTGGGTGCAACTGCTGCTTACAATGCCCAGTGCACACTAATTAAGTGCATGTATGAACTCCACAACTAAAGTGTGTGACCCTCAGCAAACATGACAATACAGTGCTGGCAGTGTTTGGGAGTATTGGAGTATGCAAACAAGTGTGTTATCACCAGTCATTACTGCAACAAGAGTAAGGGACAGAAAGAAGGGGGAGGCAAGAGATAAAGAGATTCTGTTATTTCTTACCATAACAATTTCAGAGGAAGAAAACCATACAGAATGCCATGTCCTCAACTATTGAGAAAAACAATCCCTTCATCAAATAAAATGCCTAATCAGACCAACTCTATTCAGGAAACCATAAAAAATTAGAGGAACGTTCTTTCTGTTCAAGGTGAAAGACTGTATATCAACACAAGAACAAAAATAAGAACTTGGAACTTCTTGTCTCTCTGGTACTAGACTCTGGAGGGTTATTACATAATGGAACGTTCTGTTTACCTTGAGTATAATCAGTCTTTTTGATAAGTATTAACTAGTACCATGAATTTGTCACAGTGGCTCAAGGAAAATAAACAAATATATTCATGTTCTACTATTCCAACAAATTTCACTTTCACCAGAGTGAGCTCCAATTCTTAGTAAGTACTTTCACACAATTACGGGACTTTTTAAAAAACTGAATCATAGTGCGATACACAGTTATAAAGTTGTTCACGACTGGACTTAAGTCATATCATGTTCCAACACCCATCCCTTCACCAGTGTACATTTCACCACTAATGTCCCCAGTTACATTTCTGCCCCTTGCCTCTATGGAAGGCACTTTTCTTTCTCTTTTTTCTCTTTTTCTCTTTCTCTCTCGTACTTCCCTCTCTCTCTCCCTCTCAGTTATGAGACTCTTAGGAAAAGTTTAAGAGGCAGTCACCTCTCAAAGCAATGGAAAGCTCAGAGTGATTCACATGCATAAAACTCTTCACACTGTGAGTCAGAGGCTGGGTAAAAGGGAGGGGGAAGACCAACCTCCCTGAACCACTAGGGGGGAGGAGGAGCCTTAGCCAGACTTGTTTCACAAAGAAACTGTCTCCCTCCAGCATTGCTTTTGTTTTGTTTCTACTTGAAGGCAGTTCACAGCTTGTGGTGGCATCTGCCTTAGCTACATCATCATGCATCCACCATGCCTGCCCCAGTGGGCTTCAGAAGCCACAGACCATCCCAGCCCACTCCAGAGGGCTCAGCCTCTACCTCCACAGCCACACCCCCTCACAGCAGCCACACCCAGAAGCACTCCAGAGCAGAAAGGAACACAGGCTAGGAAGAATCTGGGTTGCAGGAGACTTCTTTAGGCTCATGGGGGAGCTGTGGGATTGGGGGCATGGATGCAGGCTGCTTGTCCTCAAACTCAGCCAGGTGCGTGATTAGCCAGGTCTGCATTCCCCCAACCAAAGCTGACCCAGGCCTGGAATAGATGAAACAGGTAAAGGTTAAAAAAAAAAAACAGCTGAATGGGGCCAGAGCCTATGATAGAATAGCAGGGAGCGTATTTGCCTTACATGCTGCTGACCCAGGTTCGATCCCGGTATCCCATATGGGCCCCCAAGCACCGCCAGGAATAATTCCTGAATGTAGAGCCAGGAGTAAACCCTGAACATTGCTGGATATGACACAAATGGAAAAAAAAAGCTCTGACTGAAACCAAGGGAGGAAAGAGCCTTGTTTGAGTTTCATCCAGGAGACAGTATCACCTCAGGTTCATCAGTGACAAAGCTGGCACTTACTAGAGACCCCTTAAGCAAAAAAAATTCAGGATGTGAACTGAAAACCAAGATGCTGATTCTCGGGGCCAGAGCGATAGCACAGCGGGTAGGGTGCTTGCCTTGCACACAGCCGACCCAGGTTCGATATCTGGCATCCCATATGGTCCCCTGAGCTTCGCCAGGTGTAATCCCTGATGGTCGCCGGGTATGACCAAAAAAGCAAAAATTAAATAAATAAATAAATAAATAAATAAATAAATAAATAAATAAATAAATAAATAAGTAAATAAGATGCTGATTCTCTTTCCCTGTCCAAGCCCAAGGTGCAAGACCCAGCCCAGAATTAAAATAAGTCTGGTGTCGAACTCAAGACGCACTCTGCCCTTGTGCATGAGTAATAGTACAGTATGGTGCTTGCCTTACAGAAGGCCAACCCAGGTTTGACACAGCACCCCATATGTGCCTTGAGCCCTGCCAGGAGTGGTCCCTGAGCCCAAACACTGCTGGGTGTAACCCAAAACAAAAAGCAACAAAAACCTCACTAACCCAGCCAAAACTCAAAGGGCAAAACCCTCAGAAGATATTCACAAAGAACAAAAATTCTATTCACAGTGAAAGACAAAGAGCCTAAATCTAGGTGGAGGCTGGGACTAACTTCTTTTCCTGCAAAGTCCACACGGCCTGAGAAGCACAGCTGCTCCCTGAAAATGTGGGCGGCAGGCACCAGCTACCACCCCACCCACATCAGATCTCAAGTGCAGTTTGACAACTGCCTTGGCTGAGCTGGTAGGACTTGAAACTTACACAGAGCAGGAGATTCATCAATCCCAAAGCACTCACCTCACAGAGATTCCCATGCCTCAATCTTTCAGAATTCTTGCCTTGCTCATTTGCTATTTTTTTTCTTTTGAAAACCAAAGACAAACTTTAATAAAGGGAGAAGGGGGGTGCAGAAAGGGTGGTCCTATCCACACCTAGCACAGTGCCCAGGCCTTACCCCGTCTCTACAATTGGGGATCATACCTGGTGTGGTACAGAGGCCCATATGGGGTGCTGGGGATCAAACTCAGGGCTGTCACAAGAAAGGCAGGTGCCTTACCCACTGTATTCTTTCCAGCCCCTCATATATTCTTGCAGGCATTTTTTCAATTGCTTGACTTTATCGTCTCCTATTAGACTAGAGTACTCAAAATTACTGTCATAAGACAGTAACATATATATACTTTAACCCCTTTATAAAACAGATTGGGCTGGACGGAAAGATTAAAGGGCTGGAAAGTTTAAAGGCCTGGTGTAAAGTTGCAGGCAGAAGCAACGGTTTTAGATCCCCAGGACCTCAAGGTCCCAGAACACCACAAAGAGTGACTCGGAGCTCTGGAACAAGAGTCTGAGACCACCAGTGTGGCCACAAAAATAAAAACATAACCAGAGGAGCCAGACATATAGTGCAGGGATTAAGTGCTTGCTTGCTTGCTTTGTACAAGGCCGAGTCTGATGCTGTCCCCCAACACCACTTATGGTCCCCAAGTACCACCAAGAGTGATCCCTGAGCAAAGCCAAGAGTAAGCCCTAAACACCTCCAGGCATGGCCCAAATCCTTTGAGTAGTATTCAGTGTTTTTGCTCTGTACCTTTCTATTAATGATTTTCACTTATCTAATTAAAGGTGGCATAGCACAGAAGAGAAATCAAATGATTATAAGCAAATAATAACAAGTGCCTAAGAAGAAGCTCTACTAAAACTAATTCTGTGTGGCCAAAGGGGTCTTCTAAAATAGTGGTAATGAAGGAGGTTCTGTCAATACAACCTTTAGGGAATTGGTAATACTGATAATAGTGAGATACTTAACAATGTTAGGGCACAAGGGAAATCACCTCACACCCCTCGAGGCTCTTCAGAGGCTCAGCATGCTAACAACATGAAACATACTGAGAAAAGGTGAAAGCTGGATTTTTTTTTCCACTTTTTGTTTTTTTGATTTGGGGCCACACATAGTAGGTATAACACACCTCAGGTATAACTCCCTGCTCTGCACTCAGGAATTATTCCTAGCAAGACTTGGGAACCTATGGGATACCCTGGTCAACGAAGAACAAGACAAGCGCCCTGCCCACTATACTATTACTCGGCCCCAGGAAAAGTTAGAAGTTTATTAATAACATATGTGTCACCTTTACTCATAAGAAACCCAGCCACGCTGTGAAATGTATTTACATAGCTCAGACATCATCTTAAAATAGTTAAAGTAGAGGCCATCAGGAAAGGAGACAGGGAAGGTGAGTTAGAGAAGTTAAGGGGGCAGCTAAGCCAAAGTATGCAGATTAGTGCTGTGCTTGCTACTGAGAGAAGGATAAGGAGATGGGTCTTCCCACAAGGGACCGAAAGACACCCAGACAGAGCCTTTACAAGCAAATATCCATCTCAAAAGACAATCTCTAACCTCTGCCCTACCTTCAGAGCCCCTCCAGTGAAATTAATATTTCACCAAAGAATTTGGGCAGTCAGTTTTTGCTCCCTGACAACATTATAGCACTCTACACACCAGGCACTGCTTAAGCATTGTGGATCTCTGCACTGGAGGCTTGAGAGTACTCCACTTTGACAGAGGAGGTAGGGACAGCAGATCTCAGAAAAAAAAATGTTTGGTCTTTTTTTTTTTGCTTTTTGGGTCACACCCGGCAATGCTCAAGGGTTTCTCCTGGCTCTGCACTCAGGAATCACTCCTGGAGGTGCTCGAGGGACCATATGGGATGCCAGGGATCGAACCGGGCCGGCACAGGCCAGCCGCGTGCAAGGCAAACGCCCTACCCACTGGGCTATCGCTCCGGCCCCTCAGAAAAAAATGTTAATGGAGAACATGGGGGTGAAATCTGGGCAGCACTGTTAACTACTGATGCCACACTACCTCTGGAATAGGATTTTTAAAAATTCATACTAAGGTTTCTATAAGATAATATTTCAACATCTTTTTGTGGGGGAAAGAACTTGAGTGGTACTATAGCACTGCTAGGATTTGAACCAGGGTCCTGGCAGCAGCTGGATCTGTATATTAAATCAGCCCCTTAACCTTAGTAATACCTCTATGGCTCCTTATTTCAACTTGTATTGAGGGGCAGAGAGGAGCATGGTAGGCCAGACCTGACGATACTTAGGGGTTAGTCCTGACTGCACTCAGGAATTATTCCTGGTAAGGCATAGGATGGTGGGTGTTGCAGGACTCCTCTAAGAGCCTCTGCATCTGCTCTGGATTGCCTCCTGCAGGTCACTTCATAGATAGGAGGTAGTCTAAATGTGGCAGTTTATCTGACCATGCATTCTGTACTGGCTGGTATAAATATTCCCTCATGCTACCACAATTATCGTGGGACAAGCTAGATCTAACCAGGATATTTGCCTGGCCACGTTGGATCTCTAAGTAATTAGACCAGAGAGAAATGCTGTTTGCCTCCAAGCAAGCAAGCATGGCTCCCCTGTTAACTCAAAGGCAGCTAAAATACAAAACTACCGTGAAGTAGACGAGACTCTTGTGACGGCTCCGAGAAATATTTAACTGGCATTAGTATTAGTCTTTGGTACAGAGACATGCCATCTCAGAAACCCCCTTCTCTACCCTATAAAGGCATTTCCAGGCAGATCTTGGCTCAAAACATTAGCATATAATAGGGCCTAGGTGAGGTGCTGGGAGATGTTACCTAAGGGCATTTGACCCTTCCTGCTTCCCATAACAGTGGGAGGTCTGAGTTGCAGGGGGTATAAAACTAGGCTGCTTCCTCTCTTGCGCTCCTTTTTCCTCTCTTTTTTTTTTTGGGGGCTCTCTTTTTTTTGGGGGGCTCTCTCTTTGTGAGCTCGCACCCTTCTTGGGAGTCTTGTCTTTGTGTCCTCTCTACAGTGCCTTTACACGTGGTGGCCGCCATCTTGGCCTACATGTGGCTGGGGTTCTAGCCAGGAATCCTAAGCACAGGGTTTTCCTATTGCTGACTTGTATGCCTGAACCTGTGATAAGTAAAGCCTTTTAAAACTGCATCGGATTCCTGAGTCTTCATCCATTCCCCACCGGCTTTGGAGGTAGAAGGGAACTCACTTCCCAGCACTGTCGGGGATCCGGTGGCATCCTCGACAGGTGGGGATTGAACCCAGGTAGGCTGCATACAAGGCAAATACCCCACCTGCTATACTAACGTCCCCACCCCCTATTTTATTTACTTTACATATAATTATTTTATTAATTTTAATTCTTTATTTCATTTGATTATTTTATTTATTTGCAATTACTTTACATGAAACTATTGGGCTAGAGATGGAGCTCAGTGGTACTTGCCATGCATGTGTGGACTTGGGTCCCATCCCCAGTACCGAAAATTAAGTTCTTCCCTAACAATAAATACTCAATATTTACAAACAAATTACTAATTATTAATGAAAATACAAACTCCAAATATCCAAGAATAGAAAAATGATCAGGTTGGAACCAGAAAGACGGTACATCAAGTACAGCGCTTGCCTTGCATGTGGCTGCTGACCTTGGCATCAATCCCCAGCACCCCATAAGGTCCTCCAAGTCTCTCCAGAAATGATCCCTGAATGTAGAGCCAGGAGTCAGCCCTGAAGGCTGCTGAGTGTGGCCCCACAAAAACAAATACAGATCAGATCACTGCAAAACCATGATTACAGATCCCTTAAATCAGTACTGAAGAATTTTGATGATATAAAATATGTCTAGTATACTATCAATATTTTCTAATTTTTTCTCAAAGAATATATACTTTTTAAAAAATAATTAATAGCTGGCTTTGCATATAGATATTCCTGTGGTATTTTTAAAGAAACCTCTCAATTTGTACAACTTTTTTTTTAAAACATAACCTAGGACATGTGGGATGAACTATGGAGCAGCGAGCTCAGACATCCATTTAAAATACTGAGAAGCTGTTCCCAACAGATAAGCTACTGAATTCCCTCAAGGAAAAGGCACCATCATGTGGCCCAGCCACGATAAAAACTGAGCACTCAGCAACCTTGTTCAGAGTGGAATCTAATTTTTAAACTACACTACCACCGACTTCAATGAAAAAGTACTCTGAAGACTCTGAAGAATAGAGTTATAACTCAGAAATCGGCTCAGCCCAAAATGGTTTAAAATAAAAAAATGGGTGGGGAAGAGAAATGATAATAAATTGAGTAGGCATCACCTGGCAATGAAATATTTAAAGCAAACCACTGAAAAGACACAAACTCTGGGCAGAGAAAGAGTACAGAAGATAAGGTAGCATTGCCAGGTGTGGCCCAAAAACAAAGCAAAATCAAATAAACACAAAAGACACAAACTTAGTCTCTATTCTTTTGTACACAAATATCTATTTCTACACAAAAAATAATGACTTGAAACTCCTACAAAGCTTAGATTTATATATCTATAAAGATCAGATTAAATATCCGATGAGGTTTGAAAACCAAACCTACTATTTTAGTTAAATGAAATCTTTGGAAGAATGTAGCATTCTATTCATTCAACAAACAGCTCTTAAAGACCCACCTAACCCGGTCCCCAAGTCCTAGAGACACAAAAATGAGTAACAGATTCTAAGTTACAGATTCTTATAGATTCTGAGCTCAGTGAGAAAGACAAATGGAAACCAGAATTTACAAAATAGTCTAATAAATACTATAACAAAAAACATGCCAAAAATCCTAGACAAAATTTTTGTGGGATTTTTATTTATAAAAATCATGGTTTAGGGGCTGGAGAGATAGTCCAGAGGTTAGGACATTTGCCTTGCATGGGGCTGACCAGGGTTCGATCCCGGCATCCCATATGGCCCCCCAAGCACCACCAGGAATAATTCCTGAGTGCAGAGCCAGGAGTAACCCCTGAGCACTGCTGGGTGTGACCAAAAAAAGAAAACAAAATAATAATAATAATAATAATAATAATAATAATAATAATAATAATAATAAAATTAATTAGCGAACTAAGACAAATAGTAAGAAGCATGTATTGAGTTCAGAGTTTTGCGTTATTTGCATCCTGTGCCAAGCATTCAAAATAAAAGAAAACAGTACTATCCCTCAGAAAGTTTCCTGGTGCTCTTTGCAGTTAATCTGCACCCCACCCCAAAGACAGGTTTCTATCACTATAAACTGGCTTTGCTTGTTCATGTATATAGAATCACAAAGTCTCTGAAAGTCTGTTTCACTCAGTTTATAATTATTTTATGCATGTATCACAAATTTTATTTTTGTGATTACGGAGAGTATTTCATGGGATGGATATACCAATTCGTTTATCCATTTACCAGATCATTAATGTTGGCCATCTCCAATATAAAGCACTCTGAAATCTATGAATAAAATTTAATGCTTTGCTGCATTCCTTTGATTCATATTTCTGTGTTTGAAAGGAGGAACAGGGAAAGTAGATAGTATGGAGTAGGAAGGAGTGGCAAGTGCAAAGCTAACAAATAAGGGGAAAAGCAAATTCACAAGATAATTAATTAAAGGTGATCAGGCATGGGCAAAATATGCAAGAGTCTGGGAAATTAGGCCAGAATGAAGGTCCTGGAAGATAAGCAAGCAAAGGAATTGGAACAGAGACTAATACTTTCAAATAACTGCACAAACACATTTTACTTACAACATCTGTGAATTTATAAGGCACCAACTTCAACCCTCAGAAATATCATTTGTATCACTTGTCTTCGCGGCACTAGTAATATCTCCATACTTCCTGTGGTGTGCTAGTGTAGCCCAAAGGGCATCTGTTCGCTCCAGGAATGCGAAGAGCCTCAGACTGTTCCTTCAGGTCATGGGAATGAGGTCTATAATTGTTACTGATTTTTGGCATATATGACACGGGTAGCTTGCCCAGGCTCTGCCATGTGGGTGGTATACTCTCAGTATTAGGCTCTCATCTTGTGCATTTGCTGATGAGAAAAGCCGATCTCAAGCCCTGCTCGGGCGGAGTCCCACCCTACAGTAAAGACTATTTCAAGGGGCCGGAGCAATAGTCCAGTGGGTAGGGTGTTTGCCTTGCACGCGGCCAGCCCATGCCGGCCCGGGTTCGATCCCCAGAATCCCATATGGTCCCCTGAGTACCGCCAGGAGTGATTCCTGAGCAAAGAGCCAGAAGTAACCCCTGAGCATCGCCGGGTGTGACCCAAAAAGCAATAAATAAATAGTAAACAAACAAACAAATAAATAAATAAATGATAAGTGAATGAATGAATGAATAAATAAATAAAGGATTATATTTTTTTAAAGACTATTTCAGGCACAGGTATGCCTGATCCAGAGACTCAGACACACAGGACAGAGCTGCTACTGGTTCTCCCTGTGCTCAGCTAATCATGAGGCACCCGGGAGGGATGGCGAGTTCTAGCCCTGGCCCACCAACCTAATAGAGCCTTGCAAGAAGCCAAAGGAACCCCCCACACCATGAGGGCCGCCATTTTCAACATCCGGACTCCACAGCTCATCAGAGCTCCACCCAAGAGAAAAGCTGATCTCTCCCCATTTCTATATCTCAGAAAGATATAAACCCCAAATCCCTGTTCTGTTATATGTTCAGTCAGTAGGCTGGGACAAAATTATTTTCTTTGTCAGTAAAGTGGAGATACTGCCACCATTTCAAAGACTTGTAGAGAGGTTGAAAAATAAAACTAAATGGTATGCAGTCGAAACAGAACACTTGACTAAAATAGTATCTCCTTTTATTGATGTCTGATAGATTATGTGCCACCTTTTCAAACACTTTCAGCAATACAAGTAAATTTTCTAAAAAATTTTTATTATACCACCATGAGACATACAATTACAAAGGTGTTCATAATTGGTTCTTGGTAATACAATATTCCAGCACCCATCCCTCCACCGTGCCCCATTTCCACCACCAATGTACCCCACCCCCTCACACCACCCTCAGCCTGCCTCAATAGCAGGTACCCCCGTTTCCTCTCTTTCTCTCTCTGTCTCTGCACCTCTTCTTTTACACATTGTGGCTAGCCCTGCAGATATTTAGAGTTTATCACTTAAGTCTCTTTGAATACAAGTAAATTTAATCCTGGCAACAGCAATATCGAAGTACCCCTCGTGACTTCTGTTAATCTGCTCAAGATTACTTTTTCTTAAAAATGAAGATTTGGGGTCTGCAGCAATAGTACACCAGGTAGGGCATTCACCTAGCATCCGGCCAACCGGGTTCGATCTTCAGCATCCCATATGGTCCCCCAAGCACTGCCAGGAATAATTCCTGAGGGCTGAGTCAGGAGTAAGCCCTGAGCATTGCAGGGCAAGAAGGAGGAGGAAGAGGAGGAAGAAGAGGAAGAAGAGGAAGAGGAGGAGGAGGAGGACAAGGAGGAAGAAGAATGCTAATGATTTATTTGGGAATTAAATTAATTTTCTCTAAAGATTTTTTAGGATAATAGCTAACTATTAATATAATTAAAAAAGTAAGATTTGGAAGGCAACGTATCATCACTATATACATTCACCAACTAGACATTTGTTCTCAGCTATTTCTATCCTAACAAAACAAGCCTGGTTATCCAGTTACAATAATTACATAATGGCACAGCCCATTAGACATCCACAGTTTCAAAATGCAAACTGGGCAAGGAATATAGGAATGCCACCTAAAACATAATTATATATATATATATACAGATTTCAAAAAATTCACTAGACACTACTGATTTATGAATTATTAAATTATAAATTATTGAAATTCTATTGATCACATCAATACATTTTCAAATACGTGACAAATAAGGATTGTTTCTTTTGGCAACAAGAGAGAAGAAATACAGCTGGCATACAGTGCTGACGGCACGCAACTGACCTCTGGTACGAGTACAGCACTTTGATAAAGAGAAACTTTAAAATCTGTTCTTCCTTTTTCCAATTTAAAACTTTTAAAAAACCAATTTCCTTAAATTCAACAGAAAAAGTACACAACTATTTGCAAATGTGACTTTTCAAAAAGAAAAGGCAAAATACATTAACACTCATAAATGAAGGTACATTTTCATCAAGCTTTGCACATTTTTAAAAAAATTTTTGGCTTTTTTTGGGTCATGCCTGGCAGAACTCATGGATTACTCCTAGTTCTGAACTCAGGAATTACTTCTGTTAATGATCTGGGGACCATATGGAATGCCAGAGATGAAACCCGCATCAGTGCATTGCTCTAGCGGAAGCTTTGTACATTTTAAAAAAGCATTCTACTCTGTAGACAGGAACTTGTGGGATTGATTCACTTTAGACATTACCCTCTTTTCTGTGTGGTTCCAATTTTAGTGCACATGCTACTGAAGCGAACACTCTATTTTCCACTCTTAACTGGAAAAATCAGATTTCCTTTAATTTACCTTCTTAGTATGTCATCTACCACAAGCCCTTAGAGTTAATGTGTTTGGTTGATTCTGATTCAGACCATCCTGTTCATTACCAGCTCAATCTCCCTGCAGTCACATTTACTGGCTAAGTGCATGTGAAATTTGAGTGTACTTAATTATTGAAGATATAGCTCTGGAGAAGCTCCAAGAGCCATAGATAAATACGCCACCAAAATCAAAATATCACAAATATATATAGTAGGCCTATATATACATGTATATATAGGTCTACTATATATATATATACTATATATATAATTTACTATATATAGTAAATTAAAAAGAAAAACCTTTGAGCTACAAATATTATAAAACAAGTATAGTTTCAACATAAATTTCTAAAGTCTTAAATTATTTTATAACAGTCCAAAATTATATATCTACGAAGTATTAAAATTAAAACATATGTTCTTTATTTCAACTAGTTATTCAGGGGTTAGGTACTTTCAGCATAAGGAAAGAATCATGCAGTAAATAGTATTACCAAGTAAATGCAGAGAGATGATCCTTTCTATTTCATTGGCTTGCAGTAATACCAAAATAACATTGAATGACTTAAGCTCCAAAGTGTACCCCAGGACTACAGAAAATAACAAATCAAATAAACTACAATTAAAAGGTAGGAAAATATAGGAAGGAAAGAGGACTTAGCTACAGGGGCACCTATAGCAGGGATACTCTGGGATATGTTACAGATCCATAAAGTATAGCTTCTGTCACCAAAGCATTTCAAATCCAACAAAGGAAACCTAAAGAAAACCTAAGATATATGACACAGAATTGGAAACATACTGACCACATGTAGAACGGGGACCAAGAGCAGCCCGCCCAGTGTCTCTCTGAGTACTGAGGGCAGACTGGCAGGCATTCAGGATAAGCTGAAGGAGGAAGGAACAGCCACAAAAGTGTACAAAGGGGAATTAGGACAACGGGAAATAGGAAACTAATTGGAACAAAACTATGCCACATGCCAGCGTTTGGGGACCACTTTTGCATTATTCTTCATCCTGCTTTTATTCGCATACATTTTGCAAAGTAGTTATGTATTCACTTTCTGTGATGAAAAACACCAAAACACTAGTCAATGAGAGCAATTTATCCAATATCACTAGCTAGTAACCAGGAAAGCGGACACAGGTCTTTGGATTACTAAGTTTCTTTAGATAACCAGCTGTGAGAATGATGTTGCAATGTTCACGAAGACCAAATTTTTATACCTTGAAAACAAGAGAATTTATTCTGTGTGTATCTATACAGTGCTGGAGATCAAACCCAAGGACTCATACATGCAAGGCAAATATTCTACCACCAATTTACATCCCTAGAGCTAATAAGATAATATTTTGAATATTACCCCTATAGTCTCTTGCTTGTTAACATAAAATGTAGATTAATATGAGAGAGAGAGAGAGAGAGAGAGAGAGAGAGAGAGAGAGAGAGAGATGAAATAGGCGAAAGAGTACAGAAAAGAACTGGCTTGGAGGCGGGAATCACCGGGAAGTCGTCAGTGGAGGCGTGGTCGTCCCTTCCCCCTCCATCTTGTCGGACCTGGTGGCCCTGCCGGCGAGCTGCCCACGGGCCAGCACAGGGGCCCCTCACGGAAGGCTGGGGAGGCTGGCGCTCGGCCTGCGCCGGGCCTAGCTGACCATGGAACCCCGAGGAGGGCAGATGGGTTTTGGGAGTGGGCCCGTCGCCTCTGAGGGGTCCCGGAGGCAGCCGGATGTGACTCGCCCACCACACTAGCCACCATGTTTGCTGTCCGGACGCTGCGAAGCGGCCTCAGACCAGATCAACAGAGCAGAGCCAGTTCGAGCCCAGGTCGCGCGGCGTCCACTAAAATAGTGAAACAGTAATGTCTTTTGATGCATTGCAGTCAGCGAAGAGCAGGAAAGTTTGTTGGGGGGAGATATAGGGAGGAAAGAAATGACATACAGAACTCGCCAAGTGGTTGAGGTGCGGGAGGCGGGGAGGGGGAGGTGGGGTCATTGGTGATGGGAGATGGGTTTGGGCGGAGGGTGCGTGTTGGAACACTGTAGAACCAAAGCTCTACCTAGCATCTTTCAATAAAAAAAAAGGTGGAATCTTCCACAAACATGTGGGAATCAGTGGTTGGGTAGGACAGAGAAGAGAACAGTGTGCTAATATTTGTCAAAAATGATAATACCAGTCGAGAACTGAGCATTGAATATAGGAAAAAAGATATACATGATGATCTCTGAATGTATGTATTGCAATCCACAATGTGTAAGAGAAGAGATGAAGAATTTGTCATGGAGGCGGGCTGGGGAGGGGGAGGGAGGTGGGGACATTGGTGTTGGGAAGTGGGCACTGGTGGAGGGATGGGTGCTGGAGCACTGTATGGCGGAAGCCCAAACATGAACATCTTTGTAATTGTATATCACATGGCGGTGTAATAAAATATTAAAAAAAAAAAATGCAAAATAATAAAAAAGAAAATTAAAATAAAAAAAAATAAATAAATAAAGCAGCAACTGCTGCTCACCTCACAGCTCAGGGTGGCGGGGCTGTCCTATGGAAATGCAACACAGGCCACACATGCAGTGGAAATTCCGCTTCTGGCCCAATTTAAAATGCCATAAAAGACCAGAATGGTCTTTACCCCTCAAGACAGTTCAAAGGGCTGGGTGCATGCTTTGCTTGCAGGAGTCCTAGGTTCAATCCTAGCAGGAGTCCTAGATTCAGCCTGACCCCTGAGCAGAGCCAGGAATTGTCTCTGAACAACACCAGGCGCAGTATCCCAAAACATAAACAAATTCTTAAAAGCAGAAAAAACAAATGGTAATTATATAGCTGACATGATCCAATGTATCTGAAATACTTCCATTTCAACAAGTAACTCAAATGAAATGATTCCTGATGAGAAAAAAAAAAAAAAAAAAAAAACTGGCTTGGTCTATCCTACAGAAATAGAAGCATCTGTGATTCTGGCTGAAGTACTGGTTAAAGGGGTCCTTCTGGCAGAGAGAAGTGGCTGAGTTAGCAAGGGCGGCAGCACAGATCATGAGCCAGGATGAACTGAGCATTCGGGCCAGACCTATATGAAACCAAGCAGCAGCTAGAACCAAGGTAAAGTCAAGCAATGAAGAAGGTGTGAGTCCCAAGTTTCCTGGCCACTGACTTTGCAATCAGCAGAGAAAGGGGGAAATAAAGCATTACCTTGAAGGAACTGAAAAGGAGCATAAGGACACTTGCCGTGCTTAGCTCACCCAGAAGCCAAGGTCACTGGCATCTACAACCACCTCACATTTGCAAAAGAAAAGTGAGCAAGAGGAGGCCACGGTATCTTCACCCAGGAAAGTCAGAACAAGTCACACAGTCCCAATGATCAACCAGACTAAGCTTTAAAACACACTCAGTCATTTCCTAGACTAGTCAGAAGGTAGGTCATACAAACATAACCGAGCCACCATAAAATAAAGAAAAACTTTTTCACAGTTCCAATTTTAATAGTGAATTAAAAAAAACTCTCTCAACCACCCCTTCAGGACAGAAAAGCTGCTTTCTAAGGAAGACAACAAAGAGACAAGGTCTTTCCCAAGAGAGGTTGAGCAAGACAAAAGCTCTATAGTCGCTGGGGATACAGGGATGAATCGATGCCTGGCAACCAGTTCAGTCCTGTAACAGAAACGACTAAAATATTCAGACTATGTCAATTGTAAAAGAGAAAAATTCTTCCAGGGAGGCCCGACTGCCCCCCCAACAAAAGTGGGCACTTTCTCAAAACACAGAAGCCCAAACAATGAAACTCTGGAAGAATGAGAAGCTCTGACAGGCAGCCCTATTATGTACATACCGGAAACGAGGCTGTTCTTTTTCAGTAAAGGCACTGAGGACCAGGACTAAAAGAGTCTGAACAGAACTGCGTAAGGTGCCAGTCGACATCTGCTGGCCTGACAAACCCAAATGTTTTTAATAATGGAAAAGGAATGACAGCAAGTTGGGGTGAACATAGGCACAAATCAGCCTGAGACTCCTTGTGTGTTTTGAACTATTTTTTTTCTCTGTGTTGCAACACAGAATCAGGCAAACGAGAGTTCTCTACCAACTGGCATCATACAATAGAACCTCCTAGTGGTTCATACCATATTCAAAACAACAAACACGGACACCACTGATGTCCATGGTGCCACACGACTACCTGAAATAAAAGCTGCGTTTTCCCCAGCAGTACTTACAGCAGGCATGGGCAAGGCATGTTCAAATGACAGTTTTGGTCATGGAATAAAGGTTTAGCAGAGTCATATGGCAGCTTTTAAGAATTTTCTATGAAAGACACCTGGCAATCTCCTTATCTCTTCCTTTTCTTTCCCCTTCCACCTGCTGGGTAAAATCCAAGACGTCATTTAGAGCCACTGGGAAACACTCTATGCCCGCTCCTACCACAAGATAAACGGAGCCACCATTGCTGACAATAGTAACATTAACTGGCCGCTGCACTGCTGTTCTTAACCAGTCCTGAGCTGCCTCCTGCTGGCCCCTTTACACAAACCTGACTCTTTAAAACACACTTGATCCTCTGGCAGAGGGTGTGGTGCTGGAATACTTTATACAAGAAATTCTACCACTAGCAGTAGTGTAAACCATGGTGCCTAAAATAAAATTTAAAAACAAAATAATAGTAATTTTTTTCTGATGTGCAAAATAGGACTGTTAAATGTTGGTTCTAATCCTAAATAAAATACAATGTTTTCCAAACCACATCTGTTACTGAGCACTCTTTAAGATTTTCTAGGAGAAAAATAGCAGTTACAGAGTGCAAAGGGAAAAAAAACAGTTTAGTATAAGCAAGCTTACACAACTCTGAAATTAAGCTGTTAGCAAAAATTAAGACTTTCCTCCCTTATCCATGTATTCTTTCTCAAAGGAACAAAATTTGCTCACTTTCAAGATGGTCATCAGGAATACAGCTATCCCAGGTTTCCTATGACCTAGAATGTGGCTATGTTCTGGCTTGCATTCTGGGCATAAGACATGGAGAGAAGAGAGTGCTACTTCGGAGCCTGTCCCTAAAGAGAAAGGCAATGCCTTTTCTGTACTTCCTCGGGTGAGATGGCTGAAAGTAGACATAGCGGCTATCAAACCTAAGAACGATGTGTGAGGGTACACACCAGGGAGGGCAAAGCAATATATCCAAAGGAACTGGGAAGCCTGACTCCATTACTTTTACTGTGCTGCACACCACGCTAAATCTCATTTTATTATGCTTCCAAATTCTACAGATCAGAAATTCAAATCAGGCACAAATCTGTTCCACAACATCTGGGACTCAGCTGGAAAAGCTTGACAGCCTTTAGAGCTCAATAGCTGGAGGCTGAAACTACTGGAAAGGATCTTGGAATAGGAGAGACAGGTGACTCGGAGGCCAGACTGATAGTTCAGTAGGTCAACCCAGGTCAATCCTCAGCATCCCATAAGGTCTCCCAATCCTCAGCATCCCATAAGGTCTCCCTGAGCACTGCCTAGACTGATTTTTGAGTGCAGGGAAAGCCAGGTGTGGTCCATTTCACACACACACACACACACACACACACACACACACACACACACACACCCAAAGTAACAGGGTTTATTTTCTCTCGTTGTTATAGTTTGGGTAATTGAAATTGTGTTAAAATTTATGCTATCAGTATTATTATATTTACCGCTCCCCTAGTGCCCACCATTCTTATAACTCCCCAAATATTTCGTAATTGGCTTTTTTATTCCAATGCCAGGGCCAATACTGCTCTCATTTCAACTTTCTATATGCTGGATTGTCAATGTTCAAAACAAAAATTTAAACTGAACCCGTATCTCACACCATTCATGAAAGTTAACTCAAAGTGGGTCAAAGATCTTGAGATTTGACCAGAATCCATAAAAAAGCATGAAGAAAACATAGACAGAACTATTCAGGAAATGGACCTCAGAGGAATCTTGAATGATCTGACTCCAGAAGCAAAGAACGCCAAAATAAAAATAAACAAAGGGCAGTAACAATTCCTTTTTGCAGAAATTCAGAAATCTGAAAGCATGTGTCACTGTGAACAAGAAAGAAGTTGACTCACCTCATCTACCCTTGAAATGCACGATCCATCACATCACTAACTCCACATTCCACTGGCTACATGTGGGCCACGTGCCCAGCCTGATTCAAAAGGAAGAGACAAGAACCCCAATCTTTTCCTGGGAAAAGTAGCAAACTGCACATGTATTCTGATACCACCACATCCGTCACTGACCCGTCATGCCAGCCTGGCTGAACTACAGTCGCTCTGACCTCCTATCTCTGGCCAGCTACACAACCGGAAACAAAGGCGACACTTGTTAAACCACTGCTGCATGGGTCGCTAGCACATTTTAGAAAATACTTATGTCTCCACTGCCTCCAAATTCTTAAAAAAAAATACTTATAAAACTAAATCATCAAACACAACTAACAGTGTCCCAAATTCATATTGTAACCAGCAGAATAACCTCTCTCTAATTAGCTTTATCTCACTCACATTTTTATTTTATACAGTTGGCATATTTTCTTTTACTCACACATCTAAAAATAAATCAGATACCCCAAATAAAGTTTAATCCTTAAATCGTTTGTGTTCAACTGATTTTCCTTCCTGATTTAGAATACGAAAAAGGATTCTGAGCCCAGACAATGAAGATGCTGACACAGCCAGAAACTGCAGCCTGAAAAACGACGTCCACATGCTCAGCCTCAGTCTCTCAGATCAACATGATCCCCAGCAAAGCTACCACTAAGCCAAACAATGCACCTGTGTCCGTCCTGCCATCTGCTTACATCTAAGCAAACACTGGAATAAGCTGAGCGCGTCACCAAATTGCTTCACTGTCTAATCATTTAGCATGTTCTGAATAAATCATTACCCTCATGGGTGTGTGTGTGTGCGTGCGTGCACGTGCGCACGTGTTCGTGTGTGTGCTATTAACAGACAACCCTGTCCATGCTGATGGACTGATTTTCTAGAATTAATGAAAGATTATATAAAAATCACTTCATAAGCCAGAGCAATGCAGTAAAGAATATCTAATAAACTAGAACCCTTTATTTTGCATAAAAGGAGACTCTCAAAGGAAGAATTAACTTGACGATTTGAACCCCAGCTTTGAAATTCCTACTTTTTCTTCTTTTTCTTCTTTTCTTTTTTCCCTGCCTCCCTGCTTCCCTCCCTCCCTCCTTCCCTCCCTCCCTCCTTCCCTAGCTTGCTTTCTTCCTGTCCTTTGTTCATGTGACTGTTGGGGGGGGGGTTCTGAGGATCAAATTCAGGCCTTATATGTGAGGCATGTACTCTACCACAAAGTCGCATGCCTGCTCTTATTCGCTTTCTTAAATTGCATTATAATGCCCTTTCATTACTAAATCGGTATTTAGATAAGTCCACCCCCTGTTTTAAGAAACTAAGTCATTTATGGCCAATTATCTAAACAGAGTGACCGGCAGCTGTCACCCCTGGTTTTGTAATCACAGGAGTTAGGATTAGGAAAAGGGACCAGAAGAAAGGCAGAATCCTGCCCTAAGAGAAGCCTTGGCTGTGTGCAGCTAGCCCGGCTCAGTACGCAGAAAGAAAAGATAGAAAACAGTCAGAACCTGAGACAGTCCTTCCAGCTGACAGAACGGATTCAGAAAGAACTGTAAAAGAAGTGGTTATTAATTCTTGGACTTCAAACATGTAAATTTTAATGAAAACATGCCACGGAGCTTGTAGACATAGAATTCAGCTACAGATTAATCCTTACAATGTTTGAATTTAAAGAAATGTCTTGTCAGGTAAATAAACACTAGTATAGTACATACTGCAACTACCGTCCTAAGAAGGAAAGAAATTTACAATACTGTAATTCTAAGAGATTGCTAATTCAATGAAAGGATGGTTCATCTGATCATACATCCAGAGAGTGTTGCCTCAGTATCTATAAATGTGTCACCCACTGAGCTCTTTCCTTGTTAACAATGGTAGTTCTATTTTAAATAAAACCCAAAAAGCAGTAAAAAAAAAAAAAACAACCGAATGGTAGTCAACAGGAGGACCAGTCAGAGACTGAACATTTGAGACTTCAGAACCAATTTGCTCTTTAATATAGAAAATAAAGATTGAAGAACTAGAGGATAAAAAATGCAAGTGTCGGGGCCAGAGCAATAGCCCAGCGGGTAGGGCCTTTGCCTTGCACGCGCCAGCCCATGCGGGCCCGGGTTTGATCCCCGGCATCCCATATGGTCCCCGAGCACCGCCAGGAGTGATTCCTGAGTGCAGAGCCAGGAGAAACCCCTGAGCATTGCCGGGTGTGGCCCAAAAAGCAAAAAAAAAAAAAAAAAAGCAAGTGTGAGCTGAGGGAGAACTTGTCTTGCATCTGGTGACTTTATTTCTATCTCCAGCACCTTGAATACAGAGCAAAATAATCTCTGAGGATCACCAGGTGTGTCCCCTACCTCAAAGGAAAAAAAAGATGCAAGTGACTCAAGGCCACAAATTATGTATGTCCATTAATATGAAATGTTCAGATGATGAAATTCTATAGACGCTAGCAAGGAGATCTGTTTGCCCTAGTGATAGTACAGTGAGTAAGGCAATATGCAAGTATTGCCTTGCATACATCTGAGTCAGGTTTACTCCCCAAAACCACATGTTCCTTCAAACCCACCAGGAATGATTTCTGCAGAACCAGGAGGATGGCCTGGCGCTACTGGGTATAGCTCCAATACACAAACAATACCAGCTGGTTGCCTCAGACAGGGCAGATGTTGAGAACAAGAGCTGACTAATAAAAGTACCATATATTTTGGGGGTGGTAAAATTATTAATACTTAACTATAGTGAATAAAATGGTTTAAAATGGAATATTCTAGAATCCATTACATTGTACACTTTATTTTTTGGCTTTCTTTTTTTTTGGTGGGGGAGTCACAAAAACAATGCTCAGGGGCTATTTCTGGCTCTGCACTCAGGAATTATTCCTGGCAGTGCTCAGGAGATCATATGGGATGTCAGGGACTGAACCTGGGTTAGGCCGCATGCAAGGCCTTAACCACTGGACTATCGCTTTGGCCCCAACATTGTACACTTTAAATGGGTGGATTGTAGGGTATGTGGACAATTTATCAGATAAGGACATAACCAAAATAAAGTTCTCTGTAAATACAGAAATTAAGTTTTAAAATTATTCATGGAAAAATGACACCACCAAGCAAGGCTATAGGCAACTTACCTTGAGCGCAATAGACATGAGTTTGATCCCCAGCACCCCACACAGTTCCCTGAGCCCCACTAGGAGTGATCCTTGAGCTCACAGCCAGAAGCTCTGAGCACCACCAGGTTTGCCACGCCCCCCCCCACACACACACCAAAAAAGAGACTTAACTGATGATTTAAGTACTTGAGAAAATCATTTCTGTATTTCTTATTGGGAGTGGGGGTAGCTGTTGGGTTGTAGGGCCACACCAAGTTGTGTCAGGGGGTTACTATTGGCTCTGTGCTCAGGACCATTCCTGGCGATGCTCTAGGGACCACATGCAGTGCTAGATATCAACCAAAGTCAGTCTCTTGCAAGGGAAATACCTTACCCCCTGTATTTTCTCTCGACCCACAGTCTTTTAAAAAAAAAAGGTTTGGGATATAGCATGAAGAGCCTTACAAGCTGCTGGGGAGACTGGAACTCGGCTCGCCCGGGCCCAGCTGACTATGGGGCCCCCAGGAGGGCAGATGGGTTTTGGGAGTGGGCCCATCACCTCTGGGGTCCCGGAAGCAGCCAGATGAGACTCGCCCATCACACTAGCCACCATTTTCGCTGTCCGGACGCTGGGAAACTGCCTCACGACAAGATTAACAGAGCAAACCAGTTGGAGCCCAGGTAGGCGGTTCCCAGAAGCGGGAATCACTGGGAATTCATCAGATGGAGTCAGGGGTCGGCCATTCCCCCCTCCATTTTTGTCGAGCCTGGTGGCCCCCCCAGGAGCTGCCCTGGGGCCACCAGCCATAGCATGAAGAGCCTCACAAGCGGCTGGGGAGGCTGGAACTCGGCTCGCCCGGGCCCAGCTGACTATGGGGCCCCCAGGAGGGCAGATGGGTTTTGGGAGTGGGCCCATCACCTCTGGAGGGTCCCGGAAGCAGCCGGATGAGACTCGCCCATCACACTAGCCACCATTTTCGCTGTCCGGATGCTGGGAAATTGCCTCAAGACCAGATTAACAGAGCAAAACCAGTTTGAGACCAGGTCGCGCGGTCCATTAAAATAGTGGAAACAGTAATGTCTTTTAATGCACTGCATTCCACGAAGAGCAGGAAACTTTGACGGGAGGGAGAGATAAAGAGGAGAGAAATGACATACAGAACCTGCCAAGTAGTTGAGGTGTGGGAAGGGGAGGGAGGTGGGGACATTGGTGATGGGAGATGGGTTTGGGTGGAGGGATGGGTGTTGGAACACTGTAGAACCAAAACTCTACATGAGCATCTTTCAATTGTATGTCTAAAATGATGTAATAATATTGTGGGGGGGGTGAATAATAAAATAAAATAAAATTTAAAAAAAAAAAAGTGCTGATACCAACCTAAAACTGAGCATTAAATACAGGCAAAAAGATACACATGACAACCTCTTAATGTATGTACTGTAATCCACAATGTGGAAGGGAAGGAAAAGAGAAAAGAGAGAGAGAAAGAGAAAGAAATTAAGAACCTGCCACAGAGGCAGGCTGGGGGAGGGGAGAGGGAATCCGGACATTGGTGGTGAGAAATGGGCACTGGTGGAGGGATGGGTGCTGGAACACTGTATGACTGAAACCCAAATATGGACATCTTATGAACATCTTTGTAACTGTCTATCTTGCGGTGGTATAATAAAATATTTTTTTTAAAAAAAGGTTTGGGGCCACACTTAGTAATGCTTAGGGTTTACTCCTGACTATGCCCTCAGGGATCACTCTTGGCGAGTCTTAGGGGTGCTGGGCTTGAACCCAGGTCAGCCGTGTGCAAGGCAAATGCCCTAGTCTCTCCAGGCCCTGAGAGTTTTAATTTCTTTTAAAACTCAGATACTTTTAAAAGTTGGCTATAATAATCCTTAAAATCAAACAAAATCTCTTGGCTATGAAAATGCGCATTCACTATATGCTCTAAATCTGTAAGTTACTTGAGCAATTATTATTTTTCAATAATTTTGCAGCAATTTCAATGACAAATGTCACAAAAATAGTTTGAGTTCCCACATACTCCCGCATCCACATCTTCCAAATGTCAAGATTCTTTTCCATCATAATATTAGCAACCCATTCCTCCTGCTTAAAATAACATACCAAAAAAAGAAGGAATTTTGAGAAATGTTTCATTTCCATAAACTAAACTTCCTTGAGAAGTAGATTAAGAAAACATGAGCCCTAATGGCAACATATATTTTTAATGACTTCTCCTTAGCTAATTTCTAAATGGGAACTCTAACTGCACACATAATCTAATGTGGCTGTCAGATATTGATCAGCGACGCCTGGAGAGTAGGTACTTACTGCATTACAGGAAATTCTCTCACTGCTGCCTCACAGGCGAGAGCTGGTACAAATCGCGCGTGTAATCACAATCATGCCAGCACCACATGTTGCTAAGCACAGCCTAACCAGCTTTCTTTTTAACTTCTCCACATTCTGCCTAAACCACATGATTTATGGCACACATCAGACTGTTAAAACGAAAGACGATTATGATAAATAGGTTTTATTTGAATTCAGGGAAAGATGAAGATGAGGCAACAGGGCAAATGATCAAGATCATTTAAAAACTAATTTTGAGGGGCCGGAACGATAGCCCAGCGGGTAGGGCGTTTGCCTTGCATGTGGCCGGCCCATGCCGGTCTGGGTTCGATCCCCGGCGTCCCATATGGTCCCCCAACGACCGCCAGGAATAATTCCTGAGTGCAGAGCCAGGAGAAATCCCTGAGCATTGCCGGGTGTGACCCAAAAAGCAAAAAAAATAAATAAATAAATAAATAAATAAAAAATAAAAACTAATTTTGAATACAATGTCCTAATGGTTAAGGGAAGGTGACAAATACATCTAACAGTAAAACAGAGTGTCTTCATAATTTGTATATTATTATATATTATTATGTATATATTTATATGATTACATATGATTATATAGAGAAATGTCTCTATATATTATACAACATATAATATATATTATACAATACATATTATACATATTATACAATGTAATGCTATATAATATTATCTATTCTATACCAAAAATAGATCCTTATCCCACCAATATTAGAAATGTTTGTCATCACTGTCACTGTATCACTGTCTTCCTGTTCATCATCGATTTGCTCCAGCGGGCACCAGTAACATCTCCATATGTCCTGTCTCATGCTAGTAGAGCCCAGGGGCATCTGCTTGCTCCAGGAACATAAAGAGCCTCAAACCATTCCATCAGGTCATGGGAATGAGGTCTATAATTGTTACTGGTATCTGGCATATCAAATATGACACGGGTAGCTTGCCAGGCTCTGCCGTGCGGGTGGCATACTCTTGTAGTCACCTCTAAATCGAGCATTTATTGATGAACTGTGCGGCCATAGCGGCCGTGCAAGCCAGGCTGTGATAGACTCTTCACTAATAAGAAATTTACTTATAAAATATAGTCATATACTATATATGTATTAGTTCTTAATTAAATAAGTCATCTAGAAACCAATGTTAAATACAACTACGAGAGAGATTTTGAAAGTTCCAGGTTTCTCAAAGAGAATAAGACATTCCAGCAGTACCACAAACAATTCAGTTTTAATTCTTGAGGGTGTTGCCAGTGCTCATGACTGCTTACAGTCACACTGGATGCAGGAGCATGTATGTGGTTATTTGTAAAAGCCTCAACAGTAACCGCACCACTTAGGGCCGCCCCAGGCCAGGGCATGGGGAGGTAGACGGAAGCACAAGGCCTGCATTCTGGGATTATTCTTAAAAAACATCTTTCAGAGAGAAAGGGAAAGAAATAAAGAACCTGCCATGGAGGCCGGCTGGGGGAGGAGGGAGGAAACTGGGGACGTTGGTGGTGGGAGATGGGCACTGGTGGAGGGACGGGTGCTGG